>JAUUEB010475014.1:0-11405 GCA_032362205.1 Clione limacina | reverse complement strand
ATAGATAGATAGATAGATAGATAGATAGATAGATAGATAGATAGATAGATAGATAGATAGATAGATAGATAGATAAAAAAATAGTCTCTAAAAGATGTTTCGCCTTAAAGGCTTTCTAACTTATCACTTTAGAACTAATATTATGCTTATTATACCACAAAGATGCATGCACTAATTTTTCGTCTATTTTAATCACTTGATATTTAGATAATTTAGGAAAACATGTCTAGTACCAAGCAATACACTGACAATAGACCAAACTTCCTGGCTTTTAGACAATAATTTATACCTAAAAAAGGGCTTTAATAGAACACCAAAATGTGTTTGCTATATAACATGCCTGAACATTTGATATCTTAAAACTTTATTCGATTTGAGCAAAAATCTAAAATATGTCAATATTTTTATTTCTAATTGCGGTGAAAATGTGCATTTGTTTGTTGTAAATGTTTGTTTTATCTATATCTTTTTATGTAGATTGATTTTCCTTTTCATTAATCTAGAATCCAGAACAAAAAGATGTGCCCTAGTTTCATACACTGATGTTAATAGAAATTGAATAAAATCTGGAAAATTAAGACACTTTTAGACCAACTAAGACGCATAGCAGACGTCGTGGTTAGGGCGTTGGAATTTAGAGCTGGCCGACTTAAAGCATTTTGGGTTCGATCCCGCAAGGGAACAAAAACCTTATTGGTAAAGCATTTGCTATCGTATACCGCTCTTCCAACTAGCAGTAAAATTGGATACATGACTTTGTATAGTTTACTCACCGTCGCTTAACCGACTCACTCCTTGCATACTCTGAATGTTCATGTATGTGTCCCCGTCGAAGTGAATGTCTGTGTATACTGAAAGTAATGTGTCTTTCTTGCTTATCGGTGTAATATATTCTAAAGCGCATTTTCAAAATGTGGTCATGAAATTGCGCTATATAAATACTCGATATTATAGCAACAAAAACTACCAAATGTACTTTGTGTGTGGTAAAATACATTTATGTTTTAGAAAGAATTGAAGTCTAAAAAACAAACAGTTTTGATAAATCTTTTACAATAAAAATCTTAATGATTATCATTAAGTCTTAAATGACTCGGCAAATAAAGCGTAAAATTGAATGCCAGAAAATACATGATATTGTTTACTTGTTGTTTTGCGTAGTGAGGTTAAGCATATGACCTTGAAATGCGATATACTTTAGAAGAGAGACAAAAAGTGTTCCGACTGATTATCTACCCTTGTCTACATCTTTTGACCTTTGACTGACAATTGTCTGCACACCCTTAACAGTGAAGTGTAATATGACGTTGTACTTTATTTTTCTTGAACTTTGATCCCAATGGGAAATTCATACTTATCATAGCATTATCATTGCATTTATCAGCTTTGAAATGTCAATTATCTTGAATCGGTGTCCGTACTTTCTAATAACAAATACATGAATAATCAATATATCAAAAAACAAACTGTGTGCATAACGCGATACCTTTTTGATAAAGGTAAGGAATGTGTTGTCATATTAGTATAAAATTGATGCGATCGCTAGATATTCTGTTAATGCGTGAATAGTAATGGCAAAGATTAACTACTCTCTCATATTCAAAGTTTTGAACCAGATGAGTCAGAGAATATTTTCCGGTCAGAGACAAAAATCAGTGTGTCATCAACATATATAACTGGTGAAGACGTTCGGAATATAAGCAAATCTTATACTTGGTATTAGCTATCATGCCTTGTGTTTTATTTCATTGAATGAATTGAACAATCTGACTTATTATTGAAGATCAAATTCATTTTATCAAGTCACATTTCACAAAAACAATACTTATGCCATTCTGCAATTACAAAGGAACCAGAGGTCACACAAACAATACTTATGCCATTCCTGCAATTACAAAGGGACCAGAGGTCACATGAATACTTATGCCATTCCTGCAATCACAAAGGGACCAGAGGTCACATGAATTTCATTTTAATCAAATTAGATTTAGATTAAAATGCCGTAACATTTACAAAACGGAAAACTTTATTCAAATATTTTTTGCGCTACATTCATTCTTTATCAAACAAAGAATTAACGGACACATGCTGTAATAATATAACGTCTACCACCTACAAAAACACGTTTTTTAATGATAATGTTATGATTGTATACTAAATACATATCAATGTGTTTGTTTTTTAAAAACATTTTTACCAGCCCTTATATAGTATTACTTAACTATTTCAACAAGCTTCAGTTTATTTAATTTAAAGAAAATCGATGATAGTTGTGTCATTTCACAGGAAAAGCACACCATTATACTAGATGTTTTATGATGTGATTATTTCTCAGTCAATTATAAAAGTTATTTTGGGAAACAATTAAAAAAGAAGTTGATAACTGTTCGACTTGTTTTTTTACTGGCAACGTTATACTTATATTGACGTCAGCAATTTAATGAATAAAATATTTTCATGGGAAAAATCTTGCTCATTTCGAAATGCCCGGTATTCCCCAAATTCAAACATTTTCCAATTATTGAAAAGCAGCAAAGATCCTTTAAAAGCAGCAAAAACGTAGACAATCAATATTTGTTTATTGGTAAGGGGCAGTTGATGTCGACTGAATGCGACGTGACCTCTGTCGTGTATACTTTAGCAATGCTAGCTTTTATTTGTTTGTCTAATTTCGAATGTGAATTTATGTTTTGTTCGGATAAGCGCTGTAGTTTGATGACTGACATTAACAGTGGGTAGTAAGTTATTCATTGTTCATAGTACTTTTGATAAATTATAAATGTAACAAAATACAAACGTGCTACATGTTTTAACATAAAATAAAAAGAGAAAAGTTTTAATATATCGGAAGTCATACAAAAAAGCAAGCACTAACAATAAAGCACCAAATTGAAAGCGGTCAAATACATAGGTAAGACTGTCTTGCTTTCAAACTATACTGCTCTATGTAAATATAGTGTGTGTTTTATTAACGATGTGTGTTTACTGATGGAAAGGCTGAATGAATTAAAAACTTGATAAGAAGGAGTTGTCATCGAGCTAATAGATGAAAGACTGACCCCAAAAGCCTTTCCAACGGGGCAAACAACAAGTTTAATTCTTGTCTCAAACCAATCAGTATCAAATAACCTGAACGCACTGACCACTATGGCTGACCAAAAGTCTAAAAATATTAAAACTTTAAGTGCGTGGATTGGGAATATTTGCAAATGAAATATACTACAGAGACAAGTGCCGATATGTATTTTTTGGCGCTGAGACAATTAGTTCTTCAGTGACAAAGTCCAGCTTAGAGCCGTTGAAATATAAAAATGGTCGCATCTTAACAAATGAGAACATTCCACGCATTAACTCGGCCAGACGAATCCGTTAGGAGGTATGATGAGCACTTAGCTAGGTAACTGAAAAGTGTACGAAATAATACCAGCTGATATGTCCACTGACAAAACACTTGGCAGACGGAAGAAATACTGTCAAGATTCATACAAAGCGCCCAAACTGGGTCCAAAGCTGCTCCTAATACAGTTCGTTCTAATTGCATCTCAAACCATACCAGACAGCACTTTGATATGTTCGAATGTGAGGTGGGTATGACCCTAACACAGTAACTTCAGGAAGGAATTTCAATCCCACCAGTATTACTTCTATATATAAACATCGCATCTCCAATCTCAAAAGAGAGCACACGTCTTTCCTACAAGGACTACCGAGTATTCTCGCCTTCAAGACTGGTTCCATTGCGTTTTAAATCAAGACGTTTCCCTTCTCGTACGTCTAAGAACGTTGTCTCTTTTCTGTTATTTTGTTTGTTTTGTAAACCGTATAACCTAGACCTAAGGTAAGAGATACACAAATAACAGTGGATATGTTCTGAACAATACACTGGTTCACCTTTATTGTTTATTCGTATATTTGTTTTAAACGTTTGTACGCTACCAAATTATACGAAGAAAACTTAGCTAGTTGATTTTGAATTACTTAACACACTCTTGTTTAGTTTAATACTGTTATGATTCCCTCCGTAGAAGGTAAGACGCCTCAATAGAATATTTTACATTCATAAAATTCATATTACTAGCAAAATATGGTATATGTATGTTATTTTTAATTAAAGTTTTTTTGAAAATGTTCGGTTTTTATGTCCTTAACGTTTTTTATGTTTAAATGCTTGTATATATCTAAATAAGTCAACAAGTTTTTGCGTTAATGACTGGTTTATACACTCATGTTTTCTTTTGTGCTTCTCCATTTCCATTGCTAGAGCAACCGATGTCCGTTTTCAAAGAATGTGCATCATGTACTGTTATTCTCTTTGACTCGTTGTTACTCGCTAACAGGACTTTAAGAGCTTTAACAATACTCCAATGTATGATCAGTACTTTTTAATTAGGTGGCCAATGAATTAAAAGGGACGCATGAATACATATTTAAAACCATGCAAAAAGACAACTCTCATATGATGGGTTGCGTTAATCACTCATTAATATTTACGAAAAATAAAGACAATTAGAAGTGTTGTTATTCTGTCGTCGTTCAAATAATTAAAGTACGTGTATATTTAAAGGTGATAGGATAAAACATTTTTTACAAAATTAAAAAAAGATTAAACAATTAATCCAGAATGTCAACATACATAACTGTGTCCCGAGATCTTTTTATCAATAAAAGTCAGTAAACTATTACTGCTCTCAATCTAACCTTTATGTATATAGATTAATATGCACCATTGTAGATATCTTATTTTTGGTTGCAGAATTCAATTCTGGTTTTAAAAGATCATTTGTTCAAACTTTACTTCAAAAGATAAGATAAACGCAAACCATGCCCGTGTTGGCTCCGCCTTTTCGTTCAACAACTAAAACTCATGAACAATCACCCATATCCCCTCTCGACTCGATTTTCAAACGCCATCCAATGCTTAAATAACACTTCTGTTCAATGACAGCTAGAAGGTAGGATGTTGAATTGTAAAGTTTGGACTGGATGACAAATTGACAAAAAGGTAACTGTATAAATGTGTAACCAAACCTTACCTTATGTAGAAACTCCTTTAATATTATCCAGAACTAACATGAATCACTGATGCACCTTGTGGGTCCTAGTTCCTGTTCATTATGACCATTTTTGTGTGAAGATGTATCAAAGAAACAGTTTGGCCCATATAGTATAATATTGTCTCCAATTATATTTGCTACCAACAAATAGAAAAGAATAGCTTTAAGCTAACAGGACATGATTGATTTGTAAGGTTCCGCTATTTACACAAATCTTATAAGAACGTATTCAATACAAATTACACAATATATTCCGTGCATCTGAAATAAGTCATGAATTAATGTTCCATGTTTAGAATAAACAACAGACGTACAAACACACTATAGCGGGAAACTGTCAAGGTTCCAGTCAAGTGAGAAAGATGATCCCTCGTTGACCGAGCAGTCAAGCTTAACAAATTGATTCCGTTATGCCACACGCACAGTACAGACACGCCCACTTACAGTGTTTGAAGGCAAAACAATACTTTGACATCTGTTGAGAGAAGCAAATGCAGTGATTTAGATGAAAGTAGGGTACATCTTAACTTACAGCAACATAAACATTTTTTTCATACTGTGCTCAAAAACTATAACCCAGATACATAGACGATGCCTGCAACAAAATATCTCCAAAAGATGAGTAACAAATGAAGAGGTTATTACTATAGTTATAAAATATAAGAATATTTTGTCACAAATTAAAATTGTTATAGTTTACTCTAACTGAAATGTGAACATTTAATTTCAACACGTTAATTGTTTTGTATTCTGCCAATACACACATACTTTCTTCTGCCATATCAAATTCATTATTAACCGTTGCATGTCAGTTCAACTGAAATACGGTATGTACATTAAAGTGTATTATAATGACTAGTAGATGCCCCGTTCTCCGATTGTGTAAGATAGATTTGCCAATTAGGACAGAGGGTGAGAGTATTATTTAGTATTTCTTTTACATAAACCAATTACCACAAAATCCCCGTAACGGAAAATGCAACAACGACGGCTAAACGCAGGACGAGAAAACGCAACAACAACGGCTAAACGCAGGACGGGAAAACGCAACAACGAGAGCTTAATTTTTAATTTTCAAGAACGCAAAAGTTTGGCGCTTAATCAAAAAATAAATATCGCTACACAGCATGACAGCTATTTTTTTCGCTCTTTTGTTTATGTACTTTTAAATGTTCTCTTTGTTTTTGTTCGCCCTGACGAAGCCAAATCAGGCAAATATTGTTGATTTTATACCAGGTGTTAATATGACCAAACTTTATACATATGATTTTAAAGTCGAATGATTGCAAAATGTTGACTATATTTTCCAATATCTATATTTCCCAATTTAAGCTTAACAATAGCATATCATGACGTAGATTGTCACGATTAATAAGATGTTTTTAAATTTCTCAATTTGAGGAAACATTTCAGTGCAGACTTCAAGACTTCTGGTTTCATGTAGTAAAAAATTATGTTCATTGTTTAGTCGCAACACATCCCGTCAAATGTTAATTTCCTTTGTATATGTTCATGATTTTGATGTAAATGGCTATAATGTTGATATTGTTCAATCATGAAAGAAATCATTAAACATTTTTTCAAATTTATTCTATCTAGACTGACAAGATGTTAGTAGAAATAATTGAAGTTAGATTTTTATCATTACAATTTAGTGTGATTTCATCAAATTTGTGATACACTTAAACATGTAATCAGAAACCTTTTTTGCAAGTTTTTTTCAAGTGAAATAAATACAGAAACATTCCTCAACTCACCTTTCCAAGAATAATTTATATTCCGTGTATGGGTTATATTGCTTGACATATGCACTGTATCTTACAAAATATAATTTTCTTTAAAAACAAGTAAAGTTAACTGCACTCTTCAACAGTAATATAGAGTGTTAAACCATTAAAAAGGGTGAATAGAATGAAGTTACACATACAAAGAGTTTAAATGTCAGAACGCAAATCGGAACGAAATTAAACCCTGAACTATTCATAGGTTAACTGCCAAACCTTTGGCCTTTTGATTATCATTCCTTTCGCACATTTGTAATGTCAAACGAACATCGCTTAAACTAAGTAAGTGGTGGCGTGAGCGAGTCGACATCCGTTGAGCAACGAAGATGATGTCGTTCAACAGTTTGACGTAGACTGGCAAGGTTTTGTAATGAACGTTCATCAAAATAGTTATGTCCTAGATCATGTAACGAACTACGACGTAACCTTTAAATTCCTGTCTAGCTAAGAAAATTTGCGTTTTGAGAGGCGCATTAAAAACCCGACATAATACATGATTCATGATTTTGACTTTAAAAGCACAATTCCAAAATATTTGTATGTTTACTCTATTACAAATTCAGATTAGGGTTATTCGAAACAAAAATATTTTTGTCAATATGATATGTGAAGTTTTATTCGTACTGTGTGTATATGAAGCGCATGTGGCAAAGCTATTGGATGAAAAGGCATCAATGATATATACAATAATTAATTAATTAATTAATTAAATTAATACAAAGTGTGCATCCCTTACTATTTTTACTTTGGTCTTTCTGTGAAAATATCTTCTTCAACTCAATAAAAGACGCCACCGGAAATAAGCCAAGTTAGTGGTAGACTATCTATTATTATATTGATGTTACCATTAATCAACAATTTCATCCGTCAGTCACAAATGCTGATTGATCTGCACATTGGGGGGTTCATATTGTTTTCTTTGTTTGTTGCGGCTGTACAGGCTATTAAGAGACATTTCCGCAGCATTTTTACTTAAACTCATTTATTAAGAATTGTTTGTCTCGCTGGCCGATTGATATCCATGAGTCTGTTCCCCAAATGCTTCCCTGCTATTGCTTGTCACAGAAGCATACAGGTGACGTATCTTCATTACTTGTGTATGACAATTTGCGTTAATTTGTATTCAACTATGGGTAATATTTGTTTGTGTGTATGCCATAATGTACATAACTAAATTATTGTGGTACATAACTACGAGAAAGATAAATACAGTTATAAATTGTTTACTTAAAAGTCATATATTTTTCTAGATAATTATATCATTACTTATTTATAGCATAATATATTCAATGTTAATGTAATAAATTCAAATGTTAAATTACTCTCTTGTTTCAACATCTTATAGCAGTTTATTAGTACCTAGTTAGTATTCTTTTAGTCTTGTCAGTTATGTTAAGTTTGTGATCCAGTTTAAGTTACATAAATACCGCACAAAATGTATGTCTTACACGTTTTAAATGATTCAGATAAGATAAGTTTTAGTAAGCAATAACGTTCGAGATTTTTAGTTTGTTATAAAAGAAATGATCAAAGATGAGGTCAAACGAAGCTCAAGTTTAACTTGTAAACTTCTTTTATCATACATAATATCATTTTTGATATGATTAAATGACCGCATTTTCTAGTAGATAACTTTAATCTATTTCCAAAAAATGTGTTTTGTCTTAAAGTCATTTCTTCCTTTTACCATACACATTTTGTTTGTTACTTGTGTTTTTCTGTTATGCCAGTAATCTTATATGTATAAATAGAATAGATGTTATACACATAAATGTTTCCCCTAATCTACTATTCCTCGAACTGGCAACGTTTTTCCAGGATTTTCTTTTCCTTTTTTTAAACCTCGAGGTCCCAAAGGTCTCCTGAATCCATCGTTATATTATCTTAGAGCACCTAAAAAACCTTACAGTAAGAAAACTTCCCAAATAAATATACAGACAAGAAAAAACAGAATCATTGCTAAAAGAAGTTACAGTAGCCTTAAACACATTACGTCACAGAAGTTTTAACCCATACAACAAGAATAGTCCGTTTATCATATTATTTTTTCCGTACATCTTATATTTTTGCTTTTCATGATCTTAACCAATATCTTTATTATTTCTTTTATGTGATTTTCTTTTTCCTGAAGGAGGATTTTCCCCGAATTGGCGATTATTTGCGTTGTATTTTTCACATTAAATGGTGGTTCTAAGACACCCCTGTTATTTTTCATTACGTCACAGAAATGCGCATTACAGCGATAAACCTTTTCGTAAAAACAATTTTCTGACAAACGAAAAAAAAGCTCACGTTGATGAGACAGCGTAACGTTAAATCGGGCAATCTTGTAATGTGTTTGTGTTTTAATTACTCTGAGGGTTCCCTTCCATCAAAATAAGACCCTGATCAGGATTAAGAAGATGCTACTTCGTTGAGATCGCTAAAGTGATAGTTTAAAAATAAATTACGTTAGGGAAGTATATTGAAATACAAGCAAGCACAACGAATCTATACTGGAACAGAACCTGGCGCATCCATTCTAGCTGAAGTGTATACAAACAAATCAGAGTCTTTAATATTTTCATGTCTGTCGGCTTAATCACCCCTGCGTAGAAGGCCTGTCGAATGTTCGAATCAAAGCAATTTTAAAGATAAGAATTGTTAAAAAGGGTGAGTCAACAGCACGTCCTGACCTTATGATATTGTAATGCGACTGATCTACCCGGGGGAAATAATTTTTGTTGTTGATAGATACGAATTGTGATATACCTTTCCTAGTACATGTGAACAGCATCTATTTGGCTAAGTGGCAACGTCGTTTATGTAACCTACGATTTAACGAATTTACGTGTGTTATAAGTTGCGCGCGTACTTCTTTAAATTATTTCATAAAGTACTTGTGCAACTTATATCACCGATTATTCCTTATGATAAAATAAGCAGAAAAAGGCTAGCCGGTTGTTGGAATAGTTACAAAAGAAGCTTGATGAAGCAAAAAAAAGTCGTATTGACCTATTTGATTTGATGACGTGCATGAAGTATTTTACTCTCGTGCCACAGGTTCTCGCCAAGCAGCTCAGACAATTCTATATTATATTGGTTTGTGCGCAGGTAAGAAGTCTAGTCGAGTAGCGCTTTGGTCTGTGAAGTGTGTTGGGTGGAGTTCAATCCCAGGTCGCAGCTAATTTTTCTTGAATTGCCTAAAATTTCAGGATTCTTATTTTGATTCTAAAAAGTCGGAAAATTGTGTTTACTAATTTGACAATGATTACAAATTAATTCCGCTTTCCTCAAAGTCGCTTTGGTCGAATTTAGTAAGCATCAGAACTCAATAATGAACGCGCAAAGCAGAATTGATACTCGTGCGTTATGGGAATATTGATGGATGATTGTATACATTGAGTTATACTGAAAAGTACGACCTAGGGGTATAATAAGAAATAATATATAGCAAATGTTCTTGTTATCGTTAATCACTAATATTATGGCAGTGCACGTAGGGAATGTAATATATTACCGAACCACATATATCGGAATACGGAAATACCTTAGGTACAGGACTGTTCCTGTAGTGCTAAATTCCGGATACAAATCTCAAATGTCCGATCGATTGCAACCAGCCAGGACAAAATGTCCGATACAACCAAGCTCTAGCGGACAAATGTCCGATTCAGCGCTGGCTATACGGACAACCGCAAAATATAGGATATGAATTAAATGAAATTATTCCATCACAAAACATATCGATATTAACCACAACCTTTCCAATTTTGAAACTGAAATTGTAAAAAGTAGAAAGTCCTTTTCTAGGACTGGTGAAGGAACGACAACTCTACGATTTACCGTGTAAATGTAAACAAAACATTCTTGAAACACTAGTCACTAGTTAAATCTTGCCTTGAGTCATGTCACTCATTTCAATAACATTTATTCTTTTTTCACTTTAATTTCACTTTAGGCATTAAAGTGTTCACTCTATTATTATTATGATTCATGCTCATGTTGCATATATTGTGATCATGCGCTTAGCCAGGGGGCAGGGCCAGATTAACCTATAGGCTATTTGGTGCCCCACCCTAGAAACTTCTTTTCTTTTATTAATGCATTTTCATTTTTTCCTCAAACCCCTGTAACATAGCACCATTTAGCTTACTTTTTTCCATTTTTTTCCAGTGCTCCCTGAAAATAGCTCTAAAATGCACTATTTAGCTTCCATTTTTAAATATTTCCCCAGACTCCCTTAAAATAACTCTAAAATGCACCATTTAGCTTTAATTTTTCAATTTTTTCGCACTATTTAGCTTCCATGTATCCCCAGACTACCCTTAACATAGCTATATTATGCACAATTTAGCTTTCCATTTTCTCCCGTGACCCCCCTTAACATAGCTCTGAGATGCACCATTTAGCTTCCATCTTCAATTATTCCCCAGACCACCCTTAACACAGCTATAACATGCACCATTTTGTTCCATTAAAAAATATTAAACAAAGCTGTACGTACAAGCCACCATTTAGCTTCGATTTGAAAATAAAACAATAGTATTCAATGCCTTACAATGTCACTTGTGTTACATTACTTTTG
>JAUUEB010475003.1:0-11405 GCA_032362205.1 Clione limacina | reverse complement strand
AAAATAGAAAATTCAACCATTTTAGAATAGAAATAACACAACAACAACAATAAATTTAAACATTTTATAAGAGAAATGGGGCCAGAAAGAGGTCAACTAACCTTTTTTTACGTTATTCAAGCGGGCCCTATTACGGCGCGGATCGATTTGTTTCCGCCATGAATTATGAAATAAACACATATTTTGCAAAGGTTTTCAGATGCAGTTATCAATTTAAGATGTTTTAAAGTAATCTTACGTTTTTTTAAGGTCAGATTAAAGATTAGGCACCCCACAATCCCATGCACTTTTTATTCACTGCGTGGATTGACGCCGTCGCCACTTTTACTCATCAATGTGTTTACATTTCCGTCTGCGCTGTAATAGGGCCTGATGCAGTACAAGTGTAAAACTTATTGGTCTGAAATAATACTTCTACCAAAATAATTTTTTCAAGTAATTTAGGTCAAACTTCTATAAATAGGTTTATTTACATAAAAAAACCGGAGCCGACTTTTTTAATAGTGCAGGAGCCGGAACCACATCATTAGACATGTGGCTCTGATTCCCTGATTTTTTGCCTCAATAAATCTTTAGATGCCCCAAATAATTTTATGATAATTTGGTCACAATGCGTTCCGTTTAAACATGAATTGGACTGTATCTCTCAATTCTAGAAGAATTTTTGTGGCTCTGCGCTGAACTTTCTCTAGCCTAGGGGTAAATATTCTTCAAAAGAGTTGGCAACTTAGTTTATGGAATTTTATACATATGTTTATAGATTTTTCCGAAAAGTTTATAGTCCCGAAAATCAATGCTATGGCATAGTTTCCTGTTTTTCCTAAGAATATTTACCCCTGAGCTAGCTGTTTTTTAAACAGTGGGTGCCATATTACATTTGCATACTCAAGATTTGGCCTAACTATGCTTTTTTTATGAGTCAATCAATTTTTCCCTAATTTTTTAGTATGCCAATCAGAGAAGATTTTGTCTAGAGAACTAAATTATCAAGGTAAAAAACTATTAAAAAAAGCCAACAGGAATACAAATCATTAGTTATATCCCTTTACTTAAAACATTGGATTTAGTTGAGCTTGTTCTTTGAGGATATGAAACATTTCTGGGGGCTTGCGCCAAGACCCCCTAATGGATAAAAATTATGTATGAAAATACACTTGACGCTGCATCTACAAGAAAGACTTACATTTTTAATTTAGTTGATTATTTCCCAGGCGTTATATGATTATTTGCGACTTATTAAAATTCTACAGTATTTTGCTCATTCTACTGGTTTTTGGGTGTTAGTCTAACCTTTTTTGTAAATTTAAGTGGGAATCTCTGCCATTGCACCCCTGCAATATCTCTAAACTTAAAAATGTGATAAGTGGCACGTTTCCCAGGAGGCGTCACATTTATGTATCACTTAATGCTTTATGTCTTTTATTCACAGGTTGAGAAGAAACTTGTTTAAAAGGTAACCAGACAGAGAAGCCTCACAGGAGCGAAACTGCATTTACTCAATCAGATAACATGAGATACAACAGACTCAAAAAGCTGACATTAAAGATGTCTACATGTGAAGTGTGAAATGTTACACCATCTAAGTACATCTGAGCACATAAATTATATCTGTTAAAAAGCTTTTTGAAACTAAGCAGCATGTTTGAGATTTGGAGATCAAAGCAAGGGTCAAATCCAAAACATTTCTGTCTCATTAAAGCATATTATCAAGAGTAAACCTTTTTGAATCGATACATTTTTTTAGCATCGTAATTGTCAGAAAGGGTCTAATCTATATAGCTTTTGTCAGAGGCTCGTTACCAAGAGAAAAATATGAAAAGGCTCAGACTGAAGTCAGAAAAAGACTGCCACATTAAAAGAGGGAGTAAAAGACACATGTGCAATGTGTGCAATAAAACGTTTATTAAAGAAAGGCCTTTAAGATTTCATATGATGATGCATACAGGTGAGAAACCATTTACATGTGATGTGTGTGGAGCTTTGTTTAGATATCCGCATAGCCTCAGAGCTCATGCTTTGAAACATACTGGGGAAAAGCCTCAACAGTGTGAAATTTGTGGCTCTAGGTTTATAGACTCCTCAGCACTCAAAAGTCACAGGAGAACACACACTGGCGAAAAACCATATGTTTGTGACATCTGTAGTAAATCTTTTTGTAGATCTGACAGTCTTAAACACCACAAGTTTGTTCACACGGGAGAGAAGCCATATAACTGTGAGATTTGTAGTGATTCGTTTCGCACGCCAAGTGCACTCTCTCAGCACAAAAAGATTCACACAAGTGATAGGCTTTCTGCACCAAAGCTGACGTCTAAGATTAAGAAACGCAAGGTTGTCGTCAAGAAAATTTTAGGTGGCAAATTGAGAACTATTATTGATATGCAAAAAACAGATTTCCCCTACCCTTGTGACATGTGTGGAGCTTCTTTTCAAGCTGAGTATATCTTATTGAGTCATAGGAAAACCCACACAGACTCTCAGAAACAATTTGAATGTGAAGTATGCAGTGCTGTTTTTAGTCGTTCAGACTACTTAAGACACCATCAGCTTAAGCACACAGGAGAGAAGCCATACCAGTGTGATATATGTAAAAGTGTGTTTCCCTCATCCAGCAGTCTTAGCAAACATAAAAGAGTTCACAGTCAAGAAAAGCCGTACACTTGTTTGTACTGTGGTAAGCATTTCAAAATGTCCCAAAATTTAAAGAAACATGAACTTCGACATGAAAAAGGAAAAACTTTTAGGTGTGAAATCTGCACCAAAAGTTTTTATACTCTGGACAATCTCAACTCACACAAAAGAAAACACTTAACAGAGAATGAAAGGCCTTACCAATGTGACGTATGCAGCACCAAATTTAATCATTTAAATAGCCTCAAACTCCATGAATTAAAACATATAGAGAAGACACCTGTTGAGTGTTGTGTATGTAGACAAACCTTTAGTGATGTTAAAACTTTAAATGAACACCTTATTAGAAAACACCCAGAAACATCATTGCAAACTGACAACAAAATAAACCAAGAATCCCAAATAAATGATTTACAAAATGCAGCCAAAAATGATAATCAGCAAAATCGTGTTATAATGGAATATGAGCGCCTGGAATCTCACAAGACTAGAAAGCATGATATTATGAATAATGGACCAACATTGTGCAATAACCAACATTATCATCATGTAGATAGAGCTTACCAACAAAGCATTGTATTAGGAAGTATCAGTGAAAGCTCCTCTATTAAATCAAGAATTGTAAGAACAAATTGCAATGTTACATCAATCAGTTCTGGCCTCTGTAAGGATTCAGTATCAACAAATCTTCATTGTATTACACTTCCAACTCTTGACCAACATCTACGTTCGGAGAAGACTCTAAATGACACTGACAGAATCTTGTGTCGACAGGATGAACTCTTGTCACAAACTGGAAATGGTAAGAGACAAATTTGTTTTCCAAAATACTTTTTGTTATTTTAAGTTTTTTTGGTACCTCATGTAAAAAACAAATATTTCTCATGGTTCTTTAACGAAGGCTAACAATGAAAAATGATTTGTGTTATCTCCAAGGTAGCATTTAAAAAAATTTAAACCTGGTGCATATTATTGGATGGCTGGTCACTCAGGAAGCATATTCTTTCTAAATTTTGTAATGGTTTTAACATCTTCATCAACACATAAGTTATTTTGATGATATTTTTGAAAAATTTATGAATGTGTAAAAAGCAGTACGCTATTAATGCAAAATTCAGTCAACAATAAGAATTGACCCCCATGAGCTAAAATATAAAAACGAAACAAATAATCTTTCTTTGTTTGATTCTCAGCTGAGTTTTTATAACAGAACTCTTCTGTTTGTAACAGAACCTCAGGTTATCCATTGAAATCTGTTGAATTTGATTTTAGTGACACTAACTGTCTTCCCTTTAAATCAAAGTTTAGATACAGTAGAGTTTGTTTTTAACAAAGTCGGTTTGAGCAAAATCTTGGATATAGCGAACAAAACAAAAAGTTGTTTTTTTCATAATATAATATTACTAATTTAAAATCGGGTATAACAAAATAAAATCGCAAGGATCCCGCATATAACAAAATATTAATCAGTCATGTTCGATTGAAAAAGTCGGAAAACAAACCTAAGTTAGCATACAGCACAAGTTAAAGTCGTCTCGACAGGTTGAAATTAAAAGAAAGAAGGCTCAAATCAAACTATGTAAGAGGTGCACGTTGGGGTGGCGCGAGGTCATTGTGTTGTAAAATGGTTACACGGTATTGTCCCCTGACTAGAGTTTGTTTTGACAGAACCTTTAAAATGCGCTGTTTTCAGATATAACGCAATTCCGGATATAAAAATCGTTCGTTGACGTCGTTAAAACCGAGGTCTACTGTATTTCTTGAACTGTTTGCAATGGTTCTCATGGTAACAGATATCTATTGGCAAATGACTACCTTGGTTTTAAAAATTGTTGTATTCGTTGATTTTATATTTGAAAGAAGCATGCAAAATAATTTACTTTCATTACATCTAAATTATACAAATGATATTCTGAGCTCAACGTTTTTCTTCTAATTGTAGAAAAATGAAAAACATTTAAAGAATATTTTGTTTACTATCATTTACTAATTTCATTTGTTCTTTATTTCTTCAGAATTTTCAACAAAAGATTTCAATCATCCCTCTTCATCTAATATACCTTTTTTGGGGAAACCATCATTAGTCCTTATACCGCCCTATTTTCAACCACAACAACAACCTCAAACCTTTGTTAACAAATCCAAACAACAACCACCAAGATGTAACCTTTTCTCTTCTGTTGGCTTATTGAGTCAACCACCACCACTGCATTCTTTTTCAACATCTTGTCCTAGTATTCTAGAACACCATACTCCTTCTATTCTTAATACTCCTAGTCTTTTCTTGCACCAATCATTTAGTCCTGCTGTTCTTGATGCTAACAGTCATGTAGTTGACAATGCCTCATTGCCTGTGACTCTTCCTGACCTTTGTTATAGCACCAATGTCCCCCCTAAACCTGCCAGTCTAGTTACCCTCAGTTCTGCTGAACCTGATACATGTGATACTACTTCTTTAGTTGTTCCATTTCCTTACACTGATGCTACTTGTGAACCTTCTATTAAAAACGGCCCTACTACTATAGCTCAGATTTCCCAAGTTCCTACCATTTTAGATGTCCGTTGTGAAAGCCACAAGGATGGTCTTAGTTCTGCAAGTTTAGCTGTCCCTCATCAAAACACTCACCATGCCATTAGAGCAGAATCATTAGACAAATCCGTTTCTGTTGAACCACATGATTCAAGATCTTTCAGTCTTCATATTGCTGATCTCATTAAGCTAGATTCATCCTGTCATCCTGTTCAAAATACAAATCCTATCAGACAAGATTCACCATCACCTAGTGAGGAAGATTCATCAAGTCACACTGAAGCAGTATTGACTACACCAACAGGAGAAGTTTTTGATTATTCTGAAAACTCAGGTATGCTTCATGCATTATCCGATCAACACATCCTCCAAAGATCAATTCCATCAGGTAATCCTCATATCATATTTAAGGAAAATTGGTAAACTATTGATATAAGGGGTTCAGGTATGAAAGCTCTAAAACACCAAACTAAACAGTTAAGATCATCGTTTAAAGCAGAGAAATTTTGTCATTTTGAAAATTTATCAATTTGAATTTCACTGTCATGCACTAGTACCCTGAAGAACACTGTATCCAATGTTTGCAAATGTTTTCGAAAGGTATCCAAAGATGAGGGCATATATGAAAGTTGACTACACTATTATTATTTGAGCAATTCCAAACATACATTAATAAAATGTACAGCACTAAAAGCTAGATGAACCGCTAGATATTCTTATTTTGTGTATGACCTCCTATCAATTTATAGACAAGAGATAAGGTATTATGTTCACACAGTCATGGCAAACGATGCAGATAATCAGGCTATTTTCATAAATTTGCTACTTTACAAGTTGTCCAATCCAATCCTGCTACCATTTGTTGGTTATCCAATCCTTTGACGAAGGGAACATTTGTGGGGAAAAGCAAACACAATGTTTTTCTACACAGGGTGACTTCATTTGTTTTGTAAGAATAGTTCCAAACATGTGATTATGCAAATATTTTATTTAAAACCAAATGATTATTTCATCGGAATTCACTTATAGCGAAATTGCTTTTAACGAATAATCAGTTTCTTACGAACAAAATAAAAACTACCTTAATATATCCCTCTTTGTACCATTAAAAGACATTTGTTATTTGAACTACAATTTCAAAGAAATCTCTTATAACAACCAAGAAACGGTTGAGAAAAACAAAAAAAAGGAATCAGTAGACCACTTTTTCGTGAAGCACAACAGCTGTCTCCAAGTCTCGTGATGCAAAGATGTAGAAAGGGTTTATTAGTCTGGTTTTGTCAAGCTAAAGCAGAGATCCGAGGATTTACATTGAAGAAAAAGTGAATGAACTGGCCAATTTCAACAAGTTCACCTGATTTCAGATTTTTTTTTATAAAACAAACTCAGTTATAAAAAACTTTTTTGTTTGTTTCCCAAGCACCCCGTTATAAGTGAATTCAACTGTACTTGACATGATAAGCAAATCAGCTACAGATTAGAATAAATGTACACAGATTCTACTTAGAACACAGGTCAAGATATGCATTACTTCCTTTAACCCTTTATAATTTTTAAAAAGCATTTTTTGAAAATTATATTTGATATAATGTTTTAATTATTTTTTCTCAAACACAGAAAAGTGTCCATCTCAACTTGGACAGAAAGTAAGAGCTAACAGAAAAGAAACTGTCAATACAAATGGTTCAACGTACGATAAAGATTCAGATGAACCAGACCACCGTAATGAAATTAAAGATATAAATCCTTCCCACAGTGAAGAGGAAAATAAAACGATTAACCAAATAAGGAATGAAAAGGTTTCTACTGGAACAAAACACAGAATCTGCAATGTGATTTTTAGAAATGTAACAACATCAGGTCATTTGAATGAACACACTGCAATTGTGAACCTTAAGTCTAAGAGTGCAGTAACAAAGAGACACGATTGCAGAGTGTGTAAAAAATCATTTATCAAGGAGAGTAGTATTAGATATCATACCATGATGCATACAGGTGATAAGCCTTTAAAATGTGAGTTATGTGGGGCTACGTTCAGATACCCTCATAGCCTTAGAGCTCATCATTTAAAACACACTGGTGAGAAGCCTTTTGGATGTGAAATATGTAGTGCACGTTTCATAGACTCATCAAATCTCCAAAGTCATTATAGAACACACTCAAGTGAAAAGCCGTACATTTGTAATGTGTGTGGTGATGCTTTCAAGCGATCAGATACTCTTAAACACCATATATACCTACATACAGGAGAAAAGCCTTATAAGTGTAAGATATGTAAGTTGGCCTATCGCACCCCCAGTGATCTTAGTAAGCACAAAAAAATACATGCAGAGGGAATTGAACGTATGCTACACAAAGAAAAAAATGTGTGCAACTTGGAACGCTCCATTAAGACAGACAAAGTAAGAAAACCAAATGGTTCGTACCAATGTGATATATGTGGGACATTCTTAAAAGGAGAAAATAGCTTAAGATGTCACAGAAGAATACATACAGGGGAAAAACCATTCAAATGTGATCTATGCTGTGCTGTCTTTAACCGTGTGCAATACCTAAAACATCATTTACTTAAACATACAGGGGAGAAGCCTTATCAATGTAACTTATGTAATGCTACGTTTCGCGTATCACAAGATTTATCTGTGCACAAATCAATCCATAGCGAAGAAAGACCTTTCAAATGTCAACAATGTGCTGCTGGTTTTAAAACAGCCAGCTGTTTAAGGCAGCATAAGTTGACTCATACTAGAAACAAGCGTTTCCGATGCGACTTATGTGGAGACCGATTTGACAGAAAGGGTAATCTAGAGTCACATCAAAAGAAACATTTTGGCGATAGGCCGTACCAGTGTGAGGTTTGTGGTGCAACATTTAAGTTCAAATACGTCCTTAACCAACATCAACTGAGTCATACTGGAGAAAAGCGGCATGTGTGTAGTGTATGTGGAAGAAAATTTGGCTCAGCGTCAAACAAGAAAAAACATGAGTTAACTGTGCACTACAATAAGATTTTGAACAATATTAAAGAGTAGAAACTTGCATGTTTGCTCTTTTGTGTGGGATAAAATCATTGACAGTACTTTCTGATTAAAGTGATATGTACTAGAGATGTTGGAAATGTTGCTATATAATAGTGTTTTTGTTGTTTTGTTTTTTGTGGGAAGGGGAGAATCTTATGTCTAAATATGATCAAATTTTTATAGTTATAACATAGTCACTGATTTGTTTATTTATGACGTGGGCATCCTTTGAGATTTTGTAGTTGTTGTTATTATCTTATTAATTATTGATTTCTCAATGCAATACAAAATATGGAAATTGAAAATTAAAATTAAATCAATATATAATTATCATCGCCATTGTCATATCCAGCACTATTCTTTATATGCAGGGTAATAAACATTTTTAGCTGATCTAAAGAAGAATTAAGAATGGTAGTTTTTTGGATATTCTCTATTTCCTGTTGATTGTTTTATCATGTATTGTTATACTTTTAAAGTACTGTATACATTTGTTACAATGATTTAGTTACAATTGTTCAGATACCTTATGTTTTATTAAAAGAGAACATTTAAAATCAATCTATTGTCAAAGATTGTTCATTTAAATTATAAAATATAAATTTTTTACAATTGAACAAAGGAAGTGCAAAGATTGTTCATTTAAATTATAAAATATAATTTTTTTACAATTGAACAAAGGAAGTGCAACTTGTGCATAATTTTAAAGTTTAGGCAGAAGAAAAAAATTATGTCCAATTGGAATATTTGACAAACATACTATTTTCCAAAATAGCTCATCTTTGGCATATATTATGCTGAATTCCTTACACTGTATAACGCTGTTTTTCTTGAGCAATTTATTTTCAAGTTGTTTGTGAGAACTCATGCAATTTGCAAAATTAAATCCTCGCAAAATGTTATAGGTAAAATATAAAAATAAGACTAGGAAAATTAATAATTTAACAAATACACTCATTAAAACTTAAGGTCAAAGTTGCTTTGACAATATGAACGTTATTCTACTAATTCTTTAAAGATTACAAAACAAAGACAATCCCATTTCTAGACTGGTAAAGATTCCCGAAAGCTTTCTGGATTCGCTAAAATAAATTGCTTGTGAAAAAACGCATTATACAGTAGTTTTTTTTTTAAATGTTTAAAAAAGTCAGAATTGTCACAGTAGTCGGAATTGTCACAATAATCACATTTGTCACAGAAGTTAATATTGTTACAATAGTCAACAGTGTCACAATAATCAACATTGTCACAATAGTCAATATTTCTTAGGTTGATGAACCTATTTGGTATAAAAAATAAAAGTAATTGTTTAATGAAAACTGAAATTTTCCTTTTACTTTTTTGACGTGTGAGCCATTAATCCACATAAATAATAGAAAAACCTGTTCATGACTCAAAGCATCAGTATACTTATGTTTAGCAAGATTGTTAAATTTGCACTAGATTAATGCCCTTACAAGATGGCTGCCATTAGATAGTCTTTAGAAATAAATTTTATAATATCTAAACAAGTTTTGACAATGTTATACACCATGAAGGCTAAAAGTACTTTATTATGGAGAGTTATTGGCCTTACAGGATGGCCGCCATCAAACAGTTTTAGAAATGAAATTCCAATATTTGCTTAAATACCTGTTTATGTGTCCAAAGGGTTCATGGAGACCTTAAGTGAGGCTTGATAGATCAACTGTGATGGGTCTAGGTGCTTCTTATTGATGTGTATGTGTGTGGACTGGATTTTCTGCATAAGCACCATGTTTCTGGAAATGCTTTGACACCTCACAACAAATTGCAAAACTCAGTGCCTACTTAAGCATTTGATTATAATCTGTGGCCACTCCTACATCACCCCCTTGCCTATACCACATTTGCATATATGTTGTCACTATGAACACATCCATCCAAGTTAGATTGAAGATTCCTGAAATATATCAAGTTCCTCATGTTTTAACTTCGTAATCACAACTTGATGAAAGCTTTTCATTTAATGAACACAGAATGCTGCATAGCGAGCATATTTGTGGCATCTAGAAAAACGAGATAAAGCTATAGCTGAAATGAGGTGTAAAGTCCAATTCCCTCATGTGCTGCATGAGAAAACTGCATCATTATGACGACTGCTTTTATCAAAATGTTCATTTGGATCTTAATTGTTCTGATGTTGACTGCTACACTATAGAGCAAAGATATGAAACAGTTTTAATTAGCCAAACCTTCTTCTTGAATAACTTTTCAGAGCAACTCATCTGTCAGCATGGTATTATACCCATTGTATTCAGCATAATTTATCTCTTTGTGTATGTCCTGAAATAAAGAAAACTTGTTCTCTTGCGCTCGTTTTGCAATCACAGTGTGGCTTTCAAAACCTGAGATGAGATGCTTGCTTATTTGGAACTGGGGAATTCTTTTGTCCATCAACATGCACCTGTTGCATATCATATTTAACCAGCTTTCCAAGATTCTCCATTAGCTGTCGTTTGCGTATTGGAATTTCATCTGCAGGAACTATTTTGCCATTTTGATTGAGGTAAAGTCAAACTCGTTTAAACCACACAGTTTAAACCGAATTTTCGGTTAAACGGAACTAAAACACGTCTCCCGTTTTTCCCCCTCTCTTTATCTTTGTCAAAGGAACACGCTTAAACCAACATAAAAAGTATGTTCATGTTTAAACGAAACGAATTATGGACACAATTATCGATTTCATGCAATAATTTGGGACATCGAAAGATAAAAAAGCACCGACATTTTACTTAGATACTTACCAAAATGCGATCATCATATTGGCACGACACAATGTGTAAAACCTTAAGGATTATTTCATCATAAAATTGAGCGACAACATGTATGGCTGCTCATGCTGAATATCTTAACTTCAATTTCAATTAGTATTGAAGTTATGAAGATTTTAATGGAATTTCTTTTCAAAAACAGTATGATGATGGTCATCCTGGAGGGCAAAAACGTTTGTAAATTAGCTGATAGAGCTTTTAAATTGAGGTTGTGCATAGCTCTTGGACTACTCTAGTTTTGATGATCTTTATGTTATACTGAATTGACTAAAAAGGTTAATTTGTAGGCAAAAAACTATCCAACATTTTCATTGTTTACTTTCCCGTCAACTCGAAGGGGCAATAACTCTAGTACAAACTGTACAATCTGTCTGATATTCTGTATTATTCCCAGAGGCGCGGTTACCTATTATGCAAATATTCAGTGAATCC
>JAUUEB010474992.1:0-11406 GCA_032362205.1 Clione limacina | reverse complement strand
TCCATAGGGCCCAGTGTTAAATTTTGGCTGACAGGAGGGGGGGTATGAAAAAAAGCTGACATCATTAAAGAACGATCCCTTAGTTAACTGTTTATCATCAATCATCAATGTACAATGGATAAAGTCAATAAAATCATAAAACATATTTGCAGTAACTATTGTGAAAGCAGTGTGCAAAGAAGAAGTGACATTATTTATATATTTTGTAGAACTTTGTTATGTATGATAAAAGTTCACTTAGTTACACAAAAAGGAAAGTTAACTCATAAAATGTTATAAACTTTGGTGAATACTATGCTGTTATATCACTTAACAAATACCATCACAGTAATCCCATACACATACATTTATACAAATGAAATCAGTTTGATCATCATTTCATGATTTAAGCATGACAGCTGTTTCCAAGGCTTGCGATGCAATCTACCATGGTATGCGCATCACATGGTAAGTTGTAACAGTGGCTTATGGAAATTGTGACAGCACTGCAAGAGAGGTCACTTTCACAAATAAGGCGAACCCGCTGACAAATCAAAGGGTACATAGCCTACTTACTATTTTAAAGAAAACATTGTTATTTCCCCTGATCTTGTAGTTCCATAAAACGAAATCGGATATAACTAAAATCTCTTTATTCTAAAGCATTTCGTTCTAAGTGAATTCACCTTTACGTTACCACAGCACCACGTAGCTGATTTGTTTAAAGTAGAAAATGTTCTAGGTTTTCCAAGCATTTCGATATATATGTGGTTGCTACTTTATTATTTTCTTTAAAACAAATTCATTAAAATACCAAATATTACTATTGTCAAACAAGCAAGAACTGTAAAATAAACTAACCTAAATATTACACTGCTGCCGAGGAACAAATTATTTCTATTGACTAGCATCTAGCTTAATTTGATGAGGAAAGAAAACATACAACAATGAATATATAACTTTTGTCATATGAGGGTAACAGCAACATGTTATTTTTGTCTTACATTTTCTAAAACATAAATCAAAATGAAACCAGTTTCATGCCAGCAGCAGTTTCAATATTTTCTATCACAGTTGTAAAATAAAGACATAATTCCCATGGGAGATGGTTTTCCGGGGCACATACTCAGTTTTCTTATCGGATAAGATGTTAAATAAATGTATGTTGCAAATCAAACAAAGTCTACCACAATATTCTAGATTCATAAATAAAAACAGATTTTGTTCAACTCATATCAGATATTCAGTACATCACTGTCAAAGATATCAAATTTTACTTTATAAAAAATGTGATCATTTTCTAAAAGCCCACAAACATGTTTCAGCACTGAGTTATATAAGGAATACAGCCCGCTTGTCTTTTGATATGATTTTTATTGCCTGACGAGTTCTGATAAACACAAGAAAATCATGAGGCTCGCCAAGTGATATTTCTTGTGTTTATCAGAATGAGGAGGCAATACAAATCATATCAAAAGACAAAAGGGGTGTATTCCTTTTATTTCATATCCGAAATACTTATATGATTTCAAGAAATAATTAAAACAATAAGCAAACTGATAAACAGAAAACTTCGACCATAACGTTTACTATAAATGACGATGAACACCGTGCATACATGTTAAGCTCGTGTCGTCTCCACAACGACGTCTCGCAAACAAGTCTCGTCAAAGCTTCCCACTAATTTGCATAGTTATTACACTTGTGGAATACGATATTTAATACACTTTAAAGCTTTTCTTATTTAGGTTACTTTGTTATAAAGAAAAAATGGAGGCTTAACATTTAAGGTGCAATACTACCAAAAAAATGTGCACACATATAGATAGTTGTCATTGTGATCTAGGTCTTACTGTCAATAACAGTCCTATTAAATCACATAGTTTAGCATTGATCTCGGGACTACGATCTTATTGCTTTCTCTTGAACCCCTTTTTCACAGGGTAATCTTTGTCGATAATGTCGTAGAACGGCTCAGGTCGCATGGGTGACGTCTTAAGGTTAGTCAAGGTATGGTGAAGTTGATAATGTTGTTGTCTTGATGCTGTTCAATTTGCATCGATAATCAACATATTTTTTTCTTCATCATCTTCATCAGCCAAAAAAGCATTCATCTTTTTTTTAGAGACGAACGAGGTGCTGATTTTACATTTTTTTTCACTCTTGAGACAGGTAAACATTTTTTACTTTAAAAAAATGATTCTAATATCAAGGGCACGTTAACTTTATCCAATCACTATACTGATAATTCATAGATGAGAATTCTTCTTAGCTGACAATGTGATGGAGATAAGCAGCTGTCTAAAAAAATCTTAAGCATGAACTATTCATAACTTTTTAAACTGATACCAGAGTTATACATCTTTTGAAGATTTTTAGAACGAAACCAAATGTTTTTGTAGAGGAACTGTCTATTCAAATTAATCAAGGTTGCACACAAATTGAAATTGCAAACTATTTTAGGCTACGGGGACACCTTGGGGATAATATAAAACCTATTTGTTCTGATTATTGGACATCTCAGAATTCTGAAAAAAAACTTGTCTGCCAAAAAAAGTGCTGCTTTACTGAGTTATTGCCTCTGAAAGGTCACTGGGTTCATTTTTTCAAAAGATTTCTTATATTGTTATAGATTTTTTTTTTTAATGCTTTAACGCCCAAAACGTTATTTTATAGCTATTTTCACAGTTGTTCTTGTTTAATAGAAGGCGTTTGAATCAATTTAATATATATTAACCTAAAACGCGTTTTCTCGAAAAAAAAAACACGAAGCGTTTACAATTTTTGGGGCACGGAAACTTCATGGGATATTTCATTTCTTTAAAATATTCTAAAATACAATATATTGGCTTTCTAAAAAAACAAGTTCGATCAAATATGTTGCTACAAACATGACTTTTGGCACTTAATAAAAGATCACCAAGTGCATATTCATTAAAAGATATTCAGCCAAAAATGTCCAACAATCAATTGAAATTAAGAATATACAGGGTCTCCATATGTAGGCATACAATTGTTATGTGTACAGTACTTTTTGTACAAAATCTTATGCCGGTTAACATTTGAATGTGATGTGATTATTTTACGATAAAGATGCCTGGTTAATGTGGGGAAAAAGATTCCAGCAGAGGAACATAACAAAACCAAAGAATGTGAGGTGATCAAACTTTGTGTCTTTTTAACTGTAAAAATGATGAGTTAGTTGTGAAAGAACAAACCACGCCCATCAATACGTGATGATCAAACTAACATACTCAAATTAACGTGAACGATCAAAATCAAACTCGCTAAGAAAGAATGGAAAGTTTGATCACATCATTTTATAACGGGGTGCTGATTCTACAATCTTGATACCGCTTTACAGTTTTCATTTTTTTAGATAAAAAGATTTAGTGTGAAGATCACGTCAAATATATTCATTCAATACACAGGCAGTTCCGAGATAAGAGTTCTTCATGTAAAACATGATGATTGAAATGAGCAGCTTTACAAAAAATCTCAAACATGAACTATTAATCAATTTCTTAACTGATAACCAGATATAGTTATATATCCTGTGATGCATGCTAAAACAAAAACAAATGGTTCTCAAGGGAATTGTTTTTTTTTCAATTAATTATGATAGCACAAACTTTAGAACTGCAACATTTTTCGTGCACGTGAACCCACTCACCCTTGGGAATTCATGATACCTATTTATTCTTATTATTGGCATCTTATTTTAGAAGTTCAGAAACACTTGTCTGCCAAACAAACTGAATTATGGCCCTTGAGTGCAATTTTTGTAAATACATTTCTTATTGGGATCAATTTTTTTGTAAACGACCGTAGGTTCATCTAGTTATTTGATAGCCTTTTCGCATGTGATTAATAGAAAGTGTTTGAATCGATTCCTGTTGAAATTTATAAAAAAAAATATAAACTTGAGATGCATTTTTCTCGCAAAAATATAAAAAGCTTAAAAGAATCGCTAATGTTTTATTTTATACCACTGGAACGTTATAAGATATACTATTTTTTAATAATATATGTAATACAACCATAGTAAAAAGACAAGTTCACTCAAAACAATTGGCAAAATCAGAAGTTCAAAGAGCCAACTCCTATGTATAATCTTTCTATAGTTTAACCTTTATGAAACTAGCTAAAGGTTGACAATGGACCGATTATATCTTAGTGTTGGCTCTTTGAATTCAGGCCAGGATAGCATAGCTGTTAATACCCTTCTCCAGTGGAAGGAGATTGCAGTGTGACTGGCGTGGGTTCGAATCCCACTCCTGGTTTAATTTTTTCCGACCTTTCTTGAAATTGAACATTTAAAACTGTCAACACTACTTGCACTTGAATAAAAATAACGATAATAAAATAATAACTTATAACTGAAATTTGAGAATAATACTCTTTTTACATTGAATCTTGATTTGCTTTTTTCTGGGGATCAGCATCTATATCATAGAAATCATGTTGCAATATATAAACAAACTATATCAAAATATGAAGTCTCTAGAGCTGATGACTTTGTCACGGCCAAACTGGCCGATTTAGAGTATTCACTTTAGCTTTTAAAAAAGCAAAAAACAAGCAATTGAAATTCAGTTATGACAGTGTCAAATGTAATGGATGGCACTTGATATTTAGTAAGAAAAATATCTGCATTCGAAAAGGAAAGTCTTATGAAATAAAGTATCTTTCTTGTTTGCAAAAAACAATTATAATATAGCCGCCAGGATACTTTGACAAATTTAATCAAAAATATCATTTCTGATGTTTTCTTCCATGATAATTTCATTTTTTACAATAACAAGTTAAACAACTAAATCATGATCAAATCTTAAAAAACGCAATTTGACCTTCAAAGTTGCATTGCTTGACACTTATTCTGAAACATAGAATTCCAATGGAAGGAGACGTTTCAAGTGGGCAAAAGAAAGACTGTTTGTTGAGCCACAAATTGCATCGGTACAAAAGAGCTATCAGGGGTTTGATCAGTGTTTTGCGGAAAAGCATCTTAATATATTATTTATGACGAAGATTTCCCTGAAGTTATCGTTAAACTATGTATGGTCCCTGTCATATGCAAATCAAGATAAATAGTCGACAAGATTCGCTGAAACTATTGGATTGATTGCTCAAAGTCTGCGACCATGATGTTACCCGGCGATGAAAACGGATAGTTTTGTGGGGTAGTAGAATGGAATGTTACATTTTCGATGAAATGAAAGAAAGAAAGAGAATTAAAAATGTATCATTTCAAAATGTTGAAGTTGTCGACATATGTCTAGAAAAATGCTATGTATAAAGGACATGTGTACCAAGTCATTGCTCCAACAGTTTAAAAGAGTCAAACGGTAACAAATCAATTGTACGATCGATTCTTAGATCATTGTGACTCTAGTGTATGGTACATATTTCTGATGAAATTCAATCTCAGCATTTCTCAAGATATTTCATAAATAAGAGCATCAAAATGATCAAGCATAATTATATGATTCCGTATTTTTTCGACAAATTAATTTGTTGCTGTAGTAAACGTTCCTTTATCTTTCAATTTAAATATGTTGTCAGGTTCGTGCATTACGATATATTGACACTGTTGCTCAATATAGAATGTATTATGATGTTTATAAGAATAAATAGTGGCTGATTTGTTTTCTTTTATACATGACATTTAACGTTGTTTCAACTAAATTATGTCTAGAACAATTTGGGTTATCATTTTAAGAAAATTATTATCACAGAACACAACATCCATATATACATTTTAAACCCCCTGGAGATCACAATAACTAAAGTGAAGAAAACACTGTCTAGCAGAGAAATATTTACACAATAAAATTAACCAACGAATAATTGGTAAACAATTTAATAAAAACAGAAATTTAAAAACTTTATACTCAGAAAATACAATTTCTTTTTTGTCGTTAGGTGTATAAAAAATATGAAACTTATGTAACAAACAATACAAGACATATAACATATAACATAAAATAGGTAAATGGTTGTAAACTAGTATTATTAAGAACACAAGTCAGCTGTTACAACTTGTGTTTCTAAATTTGCCACTTTAAAGGTTAGCTTATTTCTAATTTTTTATTCTTGAGAATGTTTTCGCAAGGAGCAGAGCACCACCTCTTCTTGAATTACTTATGCTAATTATTGTCTGTATTCTATGTAATTTGTTAGAGAACTTCAAGATGTTCAATCTTTGTTGTAACCCGTTACACGTCCACACCAAACGAAGTTTTCACATCTTGCTTATTTGTTACATATTATGACTTCATTTCAAGACTAATTTGATTTCGAATGGCTGTCTGAGATGATGTTATAGTTAAACATAATTAACCGCTACTCATTAGTTTCTTAACTTAAACTGTCTATGAGTCGGAACGTTTCGATGGTAAAACTAAATTCCAAACACGCAAAGTATTTAGGTTTCATGTTGTATTTATACGAATTATAGTAAAACCGTTTCTAGAATAGATAGAAAGGAGTGGAACTGCGACCGATGCACCTGGCTTATATTAAGCTTATTTATTTTTAGATTCTGTATATATCCAACTTTTCGCGGGAAATATTTTGTTTTAAATTCACCCACCCAATAATACCCCATATGTTTCAATTCTTTATCAATGATAGACACAAAAGTCGTTATACATGACCACAGTAAAAACATAAATCACACAACGCATGAATCAATTTTTATTTAAGAAGAGGCAAAACCAATAAAATAACGAGTGATATATATATTATCATTGTCGGCGATTGGTATTAAATTCATGCTGTTGAAAATGTCCAACTACTCTACTCTGTTCAAGTAGTCCACCGAACTACTCGACCTACAACACTGGAAAACAGTGGCTCTCGCCCTTCTTTTAAGGTCATCCGTATATAATCTAACTTATGCAATACGCGAAAAGGAAATACGTCTCGGTGTGCGCTTGGTTCGTTTTAATTTGAATACTGCCAACTTAATAGTATATACATCGATGGACTTCAAAAAGACAAACTTTTAGAAAATATTACCACCTTTCGAATTTTCTTGCCAATGTCTGTGCTCTTTTTAGCTAAATTTAAAAAAAATAATTACTTGAAGGTTCTCAATATTGTGTCATGGGCATCGCAACACAATTTGATACACGATTAACTAATGTTATTATAGTCGCCATATAGTCACCTTGAAAGTGAGTACCGTCTTGTGTAGATCAAGTATTCAAACACAATTTTAAAATTCATACCGATTGTAATGAGAGGCAACATTTATAAGTGTTAACACGTCACTCATCATACATGTGTGTAGGTTATGCTATGTAAATGTAAGGTCCAGAATTGAGAAACATGTATATGTTTATTTGTCTGGTAGTCTGTGTGAGCTATCGTCTGTAAAGAAATGACAGAGATCGTGTCTCAAAGCAAAAGTGATCTGTCTTAAAAAATTACAGACAAATTCCTGGATTCCTTGTCGAGGATGGCTTAATAGGAGGACAATGATTAATTTTAGGATATTGTTAATCTTGGAAGCGTGACATTGAGTTTCATAAAGAGACATTTGGCAACAAAATATAGACAAAACAGTGGCACAGACTTTTTGATATTGATGTATAGTCGAGTTATGACATTTCGCCAAGGCAGTTTAATGTTTGACTCAGTCCTCAAAAAATGTCAAACTCTACTTATAGCAACACAACTTTTAAAAAATACGTCAACAGTAAACAAACTAATCATCTACTAGACTAGTATAACAAATCAATATACAAGTGTTGTTGCGACTCCATCAGTCCGAAACGAATACTTATAATTTGCTTTATGAATATTAGTTAATCACGTGACAAACAAAAAAGTTCGTCAACTCGCAACAGCAAAACTCTTGTTATCCATCAGATAATAAGCATAAATTAGATACAAATATAGGGTTGTGCTTTGAAAAGGGAATTTTTAAAGTCAAATTAGAATGCAATTTTTCGTCTGCACGCAGGACAGGTCAGCTTTTGACGCGACATGAACCAGAAGCTCAAGATTTTTTACCATCATGGAGAGAGCTTAATAAGCTGTCTAGTAGCATAAGATTTATTCAATATCTATTATTTGATGATGGTCCGGGATTTATAGAGGAGCGGTGTGGCATTGAGTAAACACATGTTTCCCCACGTACCTCTAGTTTATGATTATAGAGGGTGCCATTAATAAAGAATGCTGCCAACATGAAAATAAAGCAGAAACCAGAAGTCTTGCAAACATAAGGGATAAATATTAATTTAATACACGAATCCATTATGTTTTGACGGCAGTACAGCTATTAATTGTAAAGGTCAAGGTCAAAATTACGTTATTGAAGGCCACTAGAAAAACAACATCAATTGCTATTCGATTGCTTTGTTGTCACAAAACAATAACATGAGTCACACATAATTAAGTTTGAATTTCATATAACTTTCAAATGTTACTTTTGAATTTTATTATAAGAATATGTAAACGCCTGGACTGCCAGGAGCTAATGGAAACAATAAACTGCTTTAAAATGATCAAAAACACTTTTTCAAGATATTCTAATCATTTTGCATTTTTGGCAAATTACTTGGCAAAATATCTAGGTCAGAACTCACATACTCACTGTAAAGGCAAATTAAATGCTTTTCAACATCAGCCTTTATTACAGATACCTCGGCAGATATCGTTTCTACCTATAAGGACAGGCATGTGATAAATACATTGAAGGAATATCACTTAAAGATAAAAGTTATTCCAAGGTCAAGTCGTGTTTTAAAAAAGTTTGACCTTCATTTCTTTGTTTTTAGCTTTAAAATTGCCTACATTTTCTAGCTGTTGTACCTTATTCGAAATTGCCAGGTAAGAAACACATTATCAGAACTATCAGGAAAGGTGGAGTGCAGAAAATAACACTGACTACTCCCATCTACCAAACTGCTTTGTGATATAATTAACCGTCGACATGACAATATAGCTTAAAGAAGCTTAAAGAAGGCTGTCGAATGGCTGCCAAAAGCTCCTGATTAGCTTAAAAACATGCTCGATGATATGTGTTAAATTTTACCATTATAATTTAATTAGATATTAAATCCAAAATACGGTCTCTAGTGCACAATGGGCTCTCCCTTTTGTCCTTCAATTTTAGGAGATCTCACATACATTTTGAAGTAAGAAGGGTTTCAAACATGCACACTTTTGTCGACTTAATTAACACAGTTAAAATGAATGCAATTCCTCTTACGTTATGCCTCCTGCGTAATCATTGACGATCGGCAAGCAAAATTGCCTGAAACAGGTGGTATTTTCTGAATAATTTTGACCAAGCTGTATGTCCACTCATCTGATGGTATTCAAAGTCTATATTCAGTATAATGGCATGTGTCAATAAAACCAAGTCAGAGAATTTTTAGGGATTGCTTAAATTGACTTTACGGGTATTTCAGGATTAAACCTGGCATATCATGATAGAAAACATGCAGTTTCGCCTACCAGGAATGAATCCCGGGATATTTCAATGGCAGGCAGACGCGCTACCATCTGAGCTACAGAGCCCCATCTTCAGGAGTAAAGATCTGGGATATCTCTATAATAAATTTTAGCCTATACTAGCGGCTGAATGTACCCGGTCTTGCCCGGTAGTTTGAGAACAACCTGTATTATTATTGAATAATTGAGTATTTTATCAGCTGATGTTTACATCGTCTATTAATAGAGAAAGTGAAAATTGTTTTCATTGAACGTGCGCTTCGAGATTAAGTACATCCGAACATTGGTAAACGTTTGTTCATATTTAAATTAAGATTCATGGTGCCTTTCTTACAGAGAAAAGTAACTAGTTAGTATAAGTAAAAACTAAAAAAGCTAATAACATTTCTTACAGTAAACCAAATTACACCAAATATGCCAATCTGGCTATAACTACACACATATTGCTTAAGTGCCTAGTCGATTGAGTCAAAACTGTGGCTGTAATCTCATTGCATACAAGTATTCCAAACTGCCACAAACAAAAAAATAAACAGACAAAAAGTTCATTATGTATATTAGCGCCTTTATTGTAGTGAGATTCAGAAGTTCAAAAGCCAGATGTGCTTGTTTGGGCTGTGAATAAGCTTTGTTGATTATAATGCCGCTGTATTGTGTGTCATAGAACGACTCTGTTCATTGTGTACTGGTTATTTGGTCAAAATGTTCCACGCAATTGTTGTTCTTTAAAATTATAAATAGACAATGATATCATATTGGGCTGAGGTTTAAGAAATGCGATTATGTCAGTTAAGAAAAACTATCTTTATTTTGTTTCATTGGCCTTCAAAGAGAGGTTCCCTGTTCAGATATCTAATTAGTAATTAATCATATCTGACATTTTTATAAACATATGAGTGGCTTTTTTGTTCGAGGGTCGAGTCTTTAGGATGAGCGATTTGATTAATTCGCATAAATCACATGACTATGCTAAAGGAATCCTGATTGTGATTGGACTTTGATTAATGTTCTCAATGAATAGCTCCTCTACACCATTGATTGAATGCCTAGCTGCCCCTTTCTATTGACAGGATAGGAAGGCTTCTAACGGTGTTCTGATAGATAGATTGGTCATTCAGCAAACAGAATCAACGCCAATACGACCATAATCAGATGAATGGTGGTTATTAAATCAGGTTTGGTGAGTACGGCAAAGTGCACTCATTAGCTTTTATTAAGACACTTGATGCGTACGTTTATTTCTATTGGACATTTCACTGAGACAAGGGAAATATTTGATTTGATAAGGGCTGTATTTTTAACATAATTGTCTTTGCTATTGTTGATTGGTTGGTGGTAACTGTTTAAAATACTTTGCAATACAAGAAAAGATAAATATTATTGGCTTTTTCACCCAAATCATACACAACTTGTCCGTGTGAGTGAGGTCGGTTTATGTCACAGCTTCACAATTTAGTGCTCACAATACTGAATTTTGTTGGACATTTTAGGTACTGAACAGCATTTACAAATAAACGCACAATGTCTGTTTTATTTAGCAAGAAAGCTACTGACTAAGCTTCTTATATTATTCAAAAAATTGTCCGCAATTATATTGGTTGAAAAGTCCAATGCACGGATTTAAACTATTTAAGCAGTGTTCTTACTCAGATTACGGGTCCGCTTTGAGTAAAGCAATGTCAAATGGACCCAGTTCCCATTATTTTCTTCGATAAGGGGCTGACAGCTTATCAAGACACTTTCTAAATTAAAGATAAGAATCCCTCCAACTCTTACTGCGTCGGGTTTTCTTCCTGTTATGCCGTAAGTGAAACGTTATTCTTTGTATCGGGTAATTACAAACTTGTATACGGACACCACACCAATTGGAAACCACTCCCGGCAAAAAGGAATTAGACTCAATCAGTCAACTAGATGTCCGCACGAAGAACGGCCAAGCAGGCGTTCTAAAACTCC
>JAUUEB010474981.1:0-11406 GCA_032362205.1 Clione limacina | reverse complement strand
ATACACCCCTGAAAGATACCCAGCATATGTGTGACTTGTTTCCTTCTTTTGGTATGACGTAGGGGTCTATCTTGTGTTTTTAATAGGGGGAGCGCATACTGGCACGAAAAGTGAATACCGATGGTGCAAAGCCGGGGGGTTTTACTAGAGGGTGGTAACATTTTTATACAAATACCCCGTCAATTTCCGTTTTGTTTTCTTCTTTTGGTGGACTGCAAGGGCATTCTATCTAGGATTTTCAACTGGGGGATATTGGCACGAAGCTTTGGAATCGAGGGTGCAAAGGACCCTGGTTTTCATCGGAGGGGGTCCTTTCTAGAGAGTTGTAACAAACATTTCTTTTAAAGACCGAGGTAATTTGTGTTTTACTCTTTTAGTAGAACGCAGGGGCGTATTTAGAATTTTAAAATTATACTGAACGAAAGCGATAATTTTGAAATCAGAGGGGGCATTTTGGCTCGAAGAGCTAATACCGAGAAGCAAAGCATACGAGTTTTTGTAGAGTGTTACTTGGTTAATAACATTCATTTCATCGGTGAACCTAACCTTTTTACCACCATATTGAATATTTTGACAAATTTCCTTTATTATTCACACCTGTACAAATAAGCTAAACACAATCTAATTATGGCCGATTTAAAAAAAAGGGCATCGCATAGACTAGAAATTTTAGAGTTTCTCAACTAATCGGAGTAAAAAATATAGGGTGTACAGCAGGACCTCTCTTCAATGAAACAACTGTAAATCCCAGATTTTTCCTTTAGAAAAAAAGGTTTCTGTTAGACTGTTTAAGTTCAACGAATGAGTTAACGCTAAATTTTTTGCAACAACTGCTGAAAAAAAATGCAAAAAGACAGAAGAAATAGCAAAAAACGGTCGAAAAAATAGATTCAAACTTGGGATTTGAATTTTACACCTAAATCTCGAACGAAAAAATACATGATTTTTCATGCTTATTTAATTCGTTTTATTCCTTTCGCTAAAATCCAATATATTTCCAAGAAAATTCACCGAAATGATGAACTGGTCCCGTAAGCATCGTTAAAACGTATATCTTCTGTAGCAGTATTGTCTTGTGGTAGGGTTCTAAAATTCAAATTGTGAACAGGTTGCTTAAAAGCAACAGAAAAAGGACAATATTAATAGCCTATAATAATATGACCGACGGGTTCCCAATCTATGACCCGACCAAGTACTGAGTCATTTAAAAGTGGCTGAAATCATGTGGCACTGAACTTTTTTGAAACAGGTAATTTCGTATAAGATGCAAAGTCATTACCTCATAGTCGCCACTTTGTCCTCAACTAATGTTGTAAAAATAAATCTAAAAAATTCAAATTGAGGTTATAAACAGCAATTTATAAAAAAAATATTGATGTGTAAAGATATTTTGAGCGAGCCACAACACCTATTAAGTGCCAATGTCGCTTGATAAGTAAATAAGTAAGGACATTTTTCATTTTTTTTTGCTACTAATTTAACTTGGAGATGAGAAAACTCATCCAAACCAAAAACATCCTGAAATTTTCACTTTATAAAGGGAAATAACAAGTCTTTTGTTTTTCTTTGACTATTTTTATAGTTATTCCCCTTAATAAAAATCCGCAAATCCTGTGATAAGTCCTGAAAATTGTCTCTGTTAACTATATCTACAAACTTGAATAATAGATAACAAATACACAAGCAAATTTTTTTCTTCTGTCAAAGAAGTTTTATTTCAATGATAGAAACAATGGTGGGTGTATGATAAAACAAAATGATTCTGCAATAGATGTAATGACGTATCATCATCTTATTTACATATGTACAATCAATAAGTATGTATGGCATCCAAGTAGAGTCTAAGCAATTAGAAGCATCCAATAATACGACAATAATGAAGGAATAACTCGAGTAGAAGCAGAGTCACATAAAGTTCACTTATCATAGCATGTAGCCTCGTATATATTTTGTACATCTTGCATAGACATCACTTTCTTCATTCAAACTCTCCTTTTTGATATATTTTTTTCTTTCTTTCAGGCCACATAAAAAAACATTTCTAACCAATACTATAATCCCAAAAAGGTTGCTGCATCATAAACTTCTATAGAAATAGAGGATATGAAATAAATATAATACATAAGTCAACATTGACAACAATGATTCAATTTCTAAATGCATAAAACAACATATCTATTTCTTTAAACTAAGTGGAACGACCAAAGGTAATTTTTTTTAATTGAGTGTCAAAATTTGTGTACGAATCTATAGCTAGTTTTTGGTAATGTGAAAGTATTTTATGTGACCTTATCTATTTTTTATATTTTTTTTTCAAATTTAATATTTTTTTATTTTATATGCTCTAGCGTCACAGTTTATTCTCATCATTCGCATTCAATGTGTTGATGACGGAAAGAAGAAAATGGACAATACAAATCTTGAGTATTGAAATGTTTAACAGCAGACAGAACACTAATACAAGGGCAATTACTCATTATATGGGATGTGAACAATTAAGATTGTGTTCATGAAAAGATCATGAGAAACAACAGGGGTTAACCATTCAAGCGACATATGAGATGAATAAGAGATGAATTAAGTCTCTTCCATGTACAACTTACAAGTGCTGCAATTTGAATTATAAGGAAGCAATAGTTCTATACCGTGTATAACAACCACTCTCTTCCATAGATTCAGTCGTTAATAAGAGCTCTGTTCATTCAGCACAAGGGACAGAATTATGACGTTTTCACACATTTCACATGGATAATGTAAGTCTGGAAAGACAATGGGTGAACAAAAAATGTTTTTCACAAACACGTTTTCATACACACTTTCTTACAGGCCTATGATGGATGAAGAACACAGATATACAGTAAATTTAGGGTTGCTACAGACAATTTCATAATGAGACTATTGTTGTCAATGTCATCTAAAGAGACCTATTAAGAGTAAGAAAAACAACTTGTGACTGAATATAGCTTAAATTGCATCAAAAGGACTTACTGCTCCAAAAAAGGATCCTTAAAGGCAGTTCTGTCAGATGAGAGTTTGAAATACAAAAAACACTTGTTTTATCCTACTTGCATACATTTTCATCTTAAAAATGTCACATTATTCTACTTTTAAGTTTATTACAGTATTTGATACTGATTTCTTGTTATGAGTTATGTTAAGAAATCAAGCAAAGAAATTTATGAAGCTTTACATTATTTTTACTTTCTAACAATACTAGTTATTTTAAATAACCTGGAAAAATCATGGGAAATAATGTATTGCAAACTGCTGTTTGGGCATTTTTGTTTTCCAGATAATTTACATGTAAATCATTTGGAGTAAAGTGAACAATTTGAAAAGAAAAATATGTATCATTCTTATTTCTCATGCTCTGAACATTTTGACCAAAATGCAATATTAAATAAAAATACAAATATGTAAAACAATTCTTATATACATATAGTGACAGTAATTTAAAACCTCACAATGTCAAAAATTGGGTTTGAGAAAACACTTTAACCCTTGGGTCATTCTTTTAAGTGTTAACAATAGGTGAGGCTAAAACTGCTAAATTCCATGCCATGTAGGAACATGGAAAGCATTCAATGATTAAGTCTCTATTCTCTATATTATTTCATATTATATGCAGTCTAACTCAATAATCCACATGCCAAGGTTCCTGGCATATAGCCAGGATTTTGAAAGGGGAGACATTTTTAGGGAAAATTTAAAGACTTAACAAAAATTGTGTTAATTTAGAGTCTTTTGGACTCAAATTGCAGGGGGGACATTCCCCCATGTCCCCCCCTGGCAATGCGTCTGAAAGGTTACCAAAAATCATTTTGTACTATTGTCTTTTCCAGACTGCACAGTGAAAAACCAAACATAAACACACATGAACATTGGCAACACCACTATGGCTCAAATTTCCAGAATATCAAACAAGGATTCATAGATTGACAAAGGCTTCTGGATGATCAACATCTGAATTACTGAGAATTGACTGCATATATTCTTAACTCATTGAACTCCTTAATACAGAAACCTGCATGTCCATGTTAAGAACCAAACGATAAAAAAACAAAGATTTTTGAAGTATCAAAATTTACAATCTATACATAATATACAATTAGCAATGGTTTAACTCCACAGCTTCAATAAATGGATTATATCAACACAGGGTTGTGTTAAGAAAAATATTGGATTGGTTCTGTATACTCTTAACTAGCTGTAACTATTTGCAGAAGTAAAATAACTCACTAAACTCTGGTTTTTGGGGAACATTCTATCTGAAAACACTGAAACCAAGATCAAGATTGGAGAAAACCAGCCTCAACTAAATTTGAAAGTATATTTAAACAATACTTAAAATAACATCAAAAGCATATTTAGACAATTTTGTGATGATTTTATAAAACAGGTTTAAAACGAGAAAATTAACCACAAAACAACAAAATATATTTTTTTCAAACTTCCTAACAGTTACTATTATAAATGTAAAGGTGTATTAACATGAAATTCTTCACTTCAATGTTAGTGTATACATTACAGTCCCTAGAATCAATAACAGTTTCACTCTTTGAATCACTTCATTTCATGCAAAGATCTAAAAATTTAGATTAAAAGCCAGGAAGTCGTCCAAACTCTAAAATTTGTAAATTCAACTACAGCACAATGCTTAAAATTAACAGTAAAAACTTTTTTTAATTTTAACTGATTAAAATGGTGTTAAATTAGTTTAAGAATATTTTGATATTGATTTTTTTTAAATATCACTTCTATAGAGTCTAATACATAAAAATGAACCAAGACTGATATCTGCTACAACAGAGCTTAAAGACTCTTGTTAAAAAAACAGTATACAACTAGGATACAAACAATTCTTCTGGTATTCATCAATAAAAAAAATCAAATAATACAGAAAACTGAACTTTTGAAAAGTGTAAAACGTTCTAAATAATGTAAACATTACATATTTAAAACTTTCATTTTAAAACAATTGAGATCAAGAATTTGTCTTTTGCATTGTAAGCATTAGAATAAGGAAATGTTGGAAAAATTACACCAGGAGTGTAACCTTCTATAAATATTATAGATCTAACACTACAGCGTTTGTAAATATTTTTAACTAATCTATACATTAATAACTATAAGGATAAACATCTTAAATCACAATAATTAAGGGTCTTGGTAGCTTGTGTGTATTTTTCAATCATCTAAGCAGTAGTGTTTTCTTAACACAAGCAACATTGAACAGTCATAGAGACATGTTGACCTAATTTTGTATTGATTAATTGTTTATTTACTTAGTTACATTGCATTTTTGTTTAAAATTAAAAACTATAGTATTACGCAAGGGATTTATTTTTACAAACTGCCTCTTCTTTAAAAAAAACACAAAAATAAAGTGCTTGCGAAAAAAATGGTTTTACAGCACTCAAAGCAATATAATAAATTCCAACCAAGTGCATAAAAGTGTTTTAAAAAGCACCAGCACATCTGTGACTAAAAAATTATTTAGCATGATGGAGGATTGTAGAAGTATAAACTAAACATTGCATTATGATCAATGACTCATTTTAACATGTATAAAAATTCCTATCACGCACATTATGATTTGAGCAATCAATTGACACATCAGTATGACACACTTACACCAACACACTTAGCATGATTGTCTCAACTGCATAATAATATGAGCCGCTTTCAGTGATGGTATCTTTAAAACATTCAAACACTGTCTCAACGTCATGATAATATTTATATTAGCAGCTCTCAGTGAAGTAGTCTTGATAACATTCAAACACTGTCTCAATGGCATAATATTATGAGCCGCTTTCAGTATCTTAAAAACATTCAAACATTGTCTCAACGGCAAACTAATATTAGCCCCTTATTGTGACAATATCTTAAAAAACATTCAAACATTGTATTAATGCCATAATAATATTACTGGCTTTCAGTGATAGTATCTTTAAAACATTCAAACATTGCTTTCACTGAAGACTTTTAAATGCATTTAAACAAAAATCATATCAAATCCATTCAGTCATCTTTCTCACAATTATTTGTTCAAATAATTGTGTAAGCACAGCAGAATAAGAGCTTGCAGAGAATTTGCATAGAAATAATAACAGATATTTATGAACCTGAGGTCAAGGAAAAGTGACATTCTTTGGCTGTAAGGCCATGAATTGTGTTTAGAAGACAGGACTATACTTATAATTGTACATCAAAGTAAGAAATAAATACATTTGACTTTGTGACATGACAGGTAGGTAAATGGGGTCATAACACACACTATAACTCATCAGTCAAATTATAAAATCATGTTTATAATCATTGCCTTAACTTAAAGATAGACAACTGGTGTTCCCCAAAAAACTGCTTATGGTAAAATAATCCTTGATTACTATCAATGGTTTTAGGATGGTCAGCATGACAAACTTCACAGGTCAGGGCACTTATTGCAAAATTTGCTGTCTTTTCTCTTACTTTTATCCTTGAGATGAGCGTAGACAAGAACTGCAGAATTTCTCTGAAGTCAAGATAGGTTCAATTTAGAGCTCAAAAAAATGTGTAGTTTCTTAATAATAATAGCACATTAACATTGCAAGGAGGAAGTTATCTATCTAAACACTTTTATATCTTAACAAAATTCTGCTTTTCCTTACAGGTATGACAGCTTAAGAAAATAAAAACTGTAGTGAAAAAGATTGGACACTATTTTTCTTGATGGGCTTCATTTCATGGGACTATGTTTCACTATAAACAACTGTTTTTATTGAACCCCTGAGTATATATACATATGCACCTAGGAACACTGCTACCTGGTAGCGATCTATCAAATGTATCTCCAAACAAGGAATTCCCAGCCATGGATAACCTAGGGGGGACACCCTTTAACACATACACACACAAACACTCTACTCAGTAGAACGTCTTCAAAATTATGAACTAAAGTAAATCATAAATGCTGCCTGTACATGGGAGTGACAAGAGGAATGTGACATGCATAGAAAAGGAAACTAGTAAAACAATAGATGCAGCATAGTGTAAACATGGAGGAGGGGGGAGGAAGATGAAGTATTAGAACAGGGTCTGTGTCATGTATTGACACTGCATTATCTTTCTTTGCCTTAACACAAAATTAAGTATTACATGAATTACAATTTGGCAACATTCTTTGACATATCAACTTTTAAGTCTTACAAGTGACAATCATTTCGTAATTGAATATTGAGTTGAAGGAACAGCAAAATTGAGGAAAAATATGTTATCGTGAAGATATTTCAAGGAAAAGGGGTTCTTACAAAATGCTTATCAAAATCAAATGGTCAATCACAGGGAAAATGATAAAAATGTTATAAGAATGAGAAGGATATTTCCAACTCAAAAGTAACAGTTCCTTTTTAACATGATTTGATAATGCATTGACTCTGTACAAAGTAATGAATCATAATTTGAATGTTGGAAATGCAAATTAAACTGAAAATTATACAGCAAAACAATTAACAATGACATTATATTTATTTTCTTCAATGCCACTACCATAAACCTTAAGGTTATGTGCCATATAATGATCCTACATAAAAAGATTAAAAGAAAGTTTTTAAAACAGTCACATCTGCACTAGGTTGTCCAATAAAAAACGAGTCCATGTCAGTGACTTGAACCAAAAACGTAATTTGAATTATACACTAGGCCCTCACACTCAAAACTTGGCCCTTACACTCAAAACTAGGCCCTACTACTCAAAACTAGGCCCTACTACTCAACACTAGGCTATGGTGAAGACTCCTTGCTCTGTGCAAGCATTCAAACATTTACAATTTCTCTAAAAGAGAAATCTCCTAAAAGTAGGAGCAAAGTTTGCCAGTGCAGTTTCTTTCACCAATCTCTTCTGTGTTCACCAATCTCTTCGGTGTTCACCAATCTCTTCTGTGTTCACCAATCTCTTCTGTGTTCACCAATCTCGTCCATGTTCACGAATCTGTTCTCTGTTCTGTGTTCACCAATCTGTACAGTGTTCACCAATCTGTACAGTGTTCACCAATCTGTTCAGTATTCACTGATTTGTTCAGTATTCAGCAATCTGTTCAGTATTCACAAATCTGCTGAGCGATAGAAGTCACACACTCTGTACCTCCTTCCTTCCCCAAACTCTGTGAATCTAACTGTCACTCAGTTTTGATAAAAAAGACAATTTGACTCAAAGACAACTAATGATGATAACTTCCAAACTCCTCATCAATTTCCTCTGGGCTGACTGGTGCTGACATCAACATAGGATCACCACTGACAGGGGAATCGTCCATCAAGTCATCAAACTGTGAAATGGAAAAGAATAACATCATTAACAGAACAGGTAGTGGACAAATTTAAAAACCACATGCAAAATTATTGTTTTAGAAGTTTTGTTTTTTAAACTCATATCTTCAAGAAAAAGTTATTATTTCTGTTAAAATAAAAGAAATAAGCAAAATTCATTAGTATTAACATAGAAAATTCATCCTTCATTTTGTGAAGAGAATGTTTCACATGGAAATTTTTTTGCAAATGTGACAAAATTGTGTGGCTTGAGAAAAGGCATACTAAGAAAAGATGTTGCGCTTATAACGGTAAAGCATAAGGCCTGGATATTATTATAGCACCTGTCTGGGGAGGGGGGATCCTGCTGGGGGATGATGACAATGGCTACTATTACTCAGTCTGTCACATATATACAGTAAGGTTGCCAAAGATAGACCCACAGAGGGGTAGGACATTTAAAACAATTGTCCATAGCTCATCAGGTTTAAAGAATATGTGCGTAGTACTGAAGTCAGAGGTACTTTGCCCAGTGGCTCAAAAGAACCACAGTACCATGCATTAACAGCCATTGTGAAACAATCATAGCTTTTAAAGACATATGTTTTTCTCATGTAATTTGTCCTTATTGCTATAGGTAGGTAACATGTATAATCATGGACTTATAAGATAAGTACCCCACATACAAATAAATACCAACTTTGAAGCCATTTTTATCAGTATCTTAATTTCTAATAAATATCAAAATAATATCATAATCTGATGCAAATCCCCACCTTCATCCCTCTTTTCTTTCCTGCCCTGAATAAAAAACGTTTTACATTCAGTCTCATTTGTCCCCTTAAACATAGCTGCGTGAGTTATTATAAAAAGGCCCTGTAAAAGTGATAACTTACATCAGTAAGATTGTATGAAGTCTGTGTGCTGGTTGGTGCAGAGTTGATCATGGGGCTAATGGAACTTACAGGCGCAGATGATGAAGCAGCCACATATTCCATCGAGACTGGAGTCATGGACACTGTCTTCATACTTGTCAGCTCAGTGGGGTCTAATTGAGGACTTTGGAGACCATGTGACTGCATTATTGAACTCATTTGCTGGGAAAAACAATAACATCAATATAACAATCATTTCATATTGATTTTATCAACAAGCAAATAGATATTTCAATAATAATCAAGTAAATAAATATAATACAAAGTTTTAAAGAAATATCATCTGTTGATGCTCTGTATTTAGGTTTTACATCTTGTTTTATCAATTTTTACGTCTTGTAAAATTGCATAGTTTTCCTAATCTCTATCATTTTTGCTGAGTAAACTTTCCTTTACGTTCACTACATAATTAAAATGCACAGGTTTTTTTTAATGTACTGTAAGGGCACTTTTTTGTTAAAATGATTTTTAAGTCATTGCGAGTCTCCACTGGGCAGCGCTTAGCGGGAAATGGGGTGAAAATATTTCCCAAGGTATTGCCAACATGATTGCGACATGAGGGCTCGAACCAACTACCACTTAGGTTAGAGTAGAGTATGCTTACTACTAGACCATCACGTTCCCAAAAGATTATATGGCCTTAAGACTTTGTTATAGACCAAGCACTCTCCACTAGTAATGTGATACTTTGACACTTCAATGACAACACAAACATTATTCATGATCACTAGTATGGCACCTAGAAAACAAAATAGAATCTTAAACATATCTTGAGCATTTTTCATAAAATAATTATCTTTCAATTCACTGCACAATAACAATAAATTAAGATTTGAACACTATTAATTTAAGAGTACTTTGTTATGATTTTGCAGCATCTTGTAAAAGCATGTTCCCAAATGATATTCTTAATGGACTGCATTGCACAGTGAGAAAAGGTTAAGATACTACATGATGGTGTCATTATGATTAAATGGTCAACTTACATTCATCATGATCAAAACTTTCCTTAAGTCTGTCTCTGTCTTCTTCTTCTGATCCATGACTTGCGACAACTTACGCCTGTCGTCCTGCAGCATTTTGATGTAGTCAACTGATGCTTTGAGGATATTGCCTTTGTTCTGTCTGGACTCTCTGTAAGAAATACAAAAAACAAACAAATTAAGAGACAATTCACAAATTTGATTGCTTAGTATGCCCTCTTATAACTTGGTTAAGAGGAAACAATGAGGATTGATCTTTTCAAAGCCACTGCTTATCACTTATCACTCTCATGTTTTGAATTTCTGGTGCTTCCCTTCAACCAGATGGTGGTGGCTATCCAGAGTCAGAAAGAACCCTGTTACTAAGACTGCTAAAGTGATGTGTAAAAAACAAAAGGCGTTAGGCAAGTATCAATGACGCCATATTGACCAGTCTAGTTTTTCACATTGCATGACGTCTGTTCTTAGAAAAAAGTTTTTTTTTGAAGAGAAAAGTTTATAATAAAAATAGATTCAATTTTTCATGTACAATATAAAAAAAAACATCAAGTAAATGATGAAAAGAAAAGAAAGCTGAAAAAGCGTTGCAGTTGAGTCTTCATGTTAATAAAAAATTGTCAACTTACGGATCAATTGTCTTTGGAAGAAGGCCACCAAGCTCTTTGATTCTGTCATTAATGTTGAAGCGACGCCTTCTTTCAACTGAAAGTTAATTTTCAAAAATGTTTATAAAAAAGGCAAAACAAGTTTAAATCAAACCAAAATATAACATTATTTCCTGATTCACAAATATTGAACTCTCAAGAAAGATACAAAATTAAACATTTTTCCACTACTTTAGTAATGATTCCAATTATTTTCATCTCTTTAATTTATCCTAGTGAAAACTAACTATTGAGAGTCTAAACTGTAAAAATAGAATACGCTATTGTTATCAACCATGAGACCCCTGGCCACGATACCATCAATCTGATAGTAGTTTACTACTTATATATCATTTGAGCACTTTGTGCATTATCAAAATCAACAGGATTGGTATTTTTCTTGAAATGTCTCCAAAATGGTTGTGAAATTTGTCTAAGGCGCAAGGTACTTTCTACATTCTTAAGTTTCATGATTAGACAGAGTCTAAAATAAATAGGACATGTACTGCAGTGTACATACAGGTCATCTGAAATAGCAAGAAACCATACTACTTT
>JAUUEB010474970.1:0-11406 GCA_032362205.1 Clione limacina | reverse complement strand
GTCGAAACACTCATTTACTCATTTACTCATTTGATCGCAAATGAATAATTCGATATTCGATCGCAAAATACCTTACCGCGATTAACGAATTATCGAATATTATTCGACCCATCACTAGTTCCTAGTTCCTAAAACCGGTACTTAATACAGGCATTTTCAACTTCCGTGCGATGAAAATTACGAAAAGTACGCAAGATTAATGTAACTTTGCCTGTGTAACGGTGCCCCAATGATCACCGAATATCTCCTACAGGTGTCTGTAGACATCACTGGGGATTCCCGGGGAAAAAAAGAAATATGGTTAACGGAAACGGGACAAGGGCGGGAAATAGAGAAACCCTATTACAAACACAGATGTGTTATACTATACTCAATAAATACGGGTTGATTGGGTTATATGATTGTTAACTGTCACTTTTTACAGTAGAAATTCAAAATTCAATGTAGATTAAAGAGTTCTCAACAACACGATGTAAATGATACTTTGATGAAATGAATGTGACTTAAATTTGATTATTTGACTTAATGTTCGTCTTACATTAAAAAAAATAATAAAGTTTCCAGCTTCAGGATTGACGATCAGCAAGCAAAATTGCTTGATCCGAGCGGTTATTTTTGACTAAATACGGGAGTAATTTGCCCAAGCTCTTCACTCTCCCTCCGACCGAAATCCGTAAAATGACATGTGTCAGTAAGACCAAGTCAAATGATTTGTAGGGATGACCAAAATTTACTTTACGGGTATTTCAGGATTAAAGCTCACGATGACAAAATATGACCGAAAACATGCAGTTGCACCCCCGGGGATAAAACCCTTGATATCCGCATGTTTGGCAGACGCGCTACCTACTTACCTACTTAGCAAAGGAGCCCTCCTTGCATTTAGTCATTCAGAGAAGACTAAAGATAAAATTCAGGATTGGTTATTGATATTTTCTAAATCAAGAGAAATAATGTGTCTTAGAAACGTCATTTGATTCAGATTTGTGTATCTATTTGGTCTGTGTACATCAATATCTGCCTGTGCCATCCACGACTTTCTTTACTATCATTAACCCTTGGTGATCTCCAGTGATTGGCAATTGGTGCGACCGTAAGCTTACGAGACATAACAGGTCTGTCTATGAGATGTATCTATTAATGTAACATTCAGATAGAAAGAAAGACACCTGCCTTCAGGATTTTCAATCATGATTTATTGTATTCATAATGAAGCGAAATGCACTATAAGAACCACTTATGGATTTGAATCAACTGAGTTTAATGTTCCAAGATTGCCTAAAATAATGAACAATTAATTTTTTGCAAATTATACAAACGCGAACAGTGGAGTAACAGTATAACATAATCATCAATAAAAACAAGAATATATGTATAATACATAGGCATAGGCAGGATCCACATTTAGTGACGTATGTATAGAAAGAACATGTACACATATACACACAAGCAAACATACACAAACAGACACATTCAAGTAACAACACTTTATATTATAATTAATAGATAATCTCCAATGAACCTTTTAAATATGTACGCATACCGTTACAATGATATAAGAACAGCAGTAAGTTACACAGAATTAGGATATAGAAGGATATGGTAAGTTATGTACGCATACCGTTACACTGATATAAGAACAGCAGTAAGTTACATGCTGAATTCCATAAAGCCTATTTGTTATCATTGATATGGTGTAAAGGGATTAGTACCAAGTTTTCTTGTTATTCGAAATCGAAACTTAACAAGTATTATGGTGTCTTAGTGGGAGAACAGTATTTGTAATGTTACTTTTAATTAATATTTCTAGAAACGAACTAAGATGAACTATTGTGTATAGTAACATTGTTAAATTATATCCACTATGTGTGAACAAATGTTGATGTTTTATCTAATTGTTCGATTGCATACAAGTATGAAATAAGTGCGCAAATCATGCATGTACATTTTGTAAAGCGCTTTGAGCCTGACAAGGAAAAGGCGCTATATAAATAAAAATTATTATTATTATTAAGAACATTAATAGTTTTTTTCTTTTTGGAATTTTGAGATTGATATCCGATAGATGGAATTCTAAGCCTTAAGCAGCCGTTGGAGATGAGATAACACACCATTACTCAATGTGCATGATCGAAATCGAAATCCGCACACCTTCTAACAGCTGCCTTCTAGGGTATATATTTATGTGGGCTTTGTCAATATATAAATATCCCCTGTCTCAGCTTACATTTTCATTAGTTTCGTTCTTGATTAAGTACGAAATGTTGTTATTTTCATGATGTAAACATTTGCCTTTGTTTTGTTTTTCTTATTTATTTTGTTATGTTGTGTACCAATATATTGTATATATGCAACCTGGGTGAATAAATATTCTGACCCTAAAGCATCAAACCATTCAAAATGTAATCCTTACAACGCAATGAGTTGCCTTGCAGTTTCGTACTTTCACTGATTACGTAACTATCTTTTGTCATTTCGCATTGCAAAGAAGCCTACTGCTTTGTTCTCCCAAAACGTTATTGTTAATTAAACAACTAAAAGGTTGATTAAGTAGGTATCATGAGTATATTGTTCAAAGATTGATTGAATTATGTTTGAATCCACAACTTACAAATATAATTCAATTTTAATTCTATAAGCAAAAGAGATTTACATTCTGAAAAATTATATGTTCATATGTCTTTTATCAAATATACAATAATCTCGTGGAGCCCTATCTAGAAGTTTTAGTTTGTCTCAAAACATCTGGTAGCTGAAAACGAACAGTCTTGTTGTCATTGTTATCATTGGTTTCAGTATCTGTTGATCTTAAAATAGACTTGAGTTCACTGTCGAAAAGAGATTGTTGACTTGTCCTGCTAGGAAGAGATGCACGTCTTTGTCGTGGAGTGGTGCCAGGAGTGAGCTCATCAAAAAGACGTTTCAGCTCATCCTCTCTCCTCTCGTCAAAATCAATGTCATTCAGTTGTGTTAAAGACGATGATTTCGATAACGTTGTCATATCGTCATCAGATGAATACGATTGTCTCCCGCTTATTGCGTTTTCAACATAGTCTGAGTAATGAAAGGTGTGATGGATGATTTTACCTCCTTTTGCCTTTTTGCCGCGGCGGGCACGAAGACGAGTAGAAGCAACACTTGGTGAATTGACGGCTCTTGGTCTTGACATTGGTATTGGGGGTTTCTGAGCGTTGATATCTCGGTTAGTCCAATTTGTTGTATTGACCAATGGGTTCAGTGTTCTTGTTTTTTTATCCTCTTCCTCGGGGTCTTTTGCGAGAGTAGTAGGTGGTAAGTATGTCGCGATTACAACGTTTGCAGCTGTCCTGTCTGGAAATGGTGCAATGTCTATTGATAATTGAATATTTTTCATATTGTCAAATTTCTCGCAACTTTCTGGAGTCTCTGTATCAGCTACAGTTGGCAGTTCTGGTATGCTACCAGCACCAAGCCGTGAACGTCTTTCCCGCCTTCGCCGTGTTGAGTTTTGCGTGAAGTCTTGTGTCTCAGACTGGGTAGATAACACACTGCTTCTACTATCTGATCTGTTGTGAGCGTTTTTCTCTTGCTCCAGAAACGTTTGGAGTGGATTCTCAGAATCCCCGAAACTTCCACTTTCACTTAAGTCAGAGCTTATTCCTGAATCAATTGACACTCTTCCGTTGTGATCAGTTGAATTCTGGTTAACTCTTATTGTTTTAGAGACCGGTACGTGAGATACTTTCCCAAGAGGCACGTCAGTGCTTATTTCTTCAAGGAGGGGTAATATATTAGGCCTTTTAGCCGAAACAGAGTCTGAATATGGTCGAGGTGACAAAGTTATCTTTGATTTCATCTTTGCTGCACTTTTGTACATTTTCCTTGGATGTTCGCTATCAGTGGTCCTGTTCTCCAGTATGGCTTTCATTTTCTTTGAATAAGCCAACATTGAGTGCTCCAGAGATTTTCTGCGACTACCGAACGTGTTCATCTGCTTTGAAAGAATTGCCTGTAGAGGAAAAAACAAACAAATTCAAGTGTGGTGGCGGATGCATATATATTGTTAATATTGCTAATTTTAATTGTATACAGGACGCATTTCTCACTCAAAAAGGGAATGGCGCATTTAATATGAAGAAACAGAATGAAATACCTTAAGAGCTAACATGTTGTTGTTAAATGAGATACCTAAAGTACCTATGTAACTGGAAAAGAGGTTAGTTTTATAATATGATTATTTGATAAGTATAGCATAGAATACGTGCATACATCTATAGAATTGTAGCATTGGATTGTTCTTTAATTGCTTTGAATATTTTCTTAACGTTTTCTGTATATTTTTTTGCTTGATTCTCTGTTAATTTGATATAGTGCTATAATGGAGGTTTGCTTCGACAAAAAATATTAGCATATCAACCAGTAACATCAAAGTTCTATTAACATATCAACCAGTAACATCAAAGTATTAACATATCAACCAGTAACATCTAAGTATTAACATATCAACCAGTAACATCAAAGTTCTATGGAAATGTCTTCAGACTTTGAGACAAAAAAGGAATATGTATTCTGTTTTTTACGAAAGCCGTATTGAAAAATCTAATAGATAAAGAGTTTATTCTGGATGACTGCTTCTAGTCAAATATTTGTGTTTTGGTATATGGGCGTATTTGCTCCATGCAGTAATTAATTTTGTGAAATTTACTCAAGTGAGAAAAAGCCAATCACCAATCATCAATCAACAACATCATGAAAAACAACAGCGAAACAACAACATGATGAATAAACGATGCCAGTGTTGCAACAATACCGGCTAATTCAACAATGCTAAAAATCGATTAGGCTGCTCAAGACCTTCAATTTGAGTACTAACAATAGATATTTATTACAGACATTACACTCGTTTTGTGTTGTGTGGCATATCGGGGTGCAGAAGTTAGTTAAAACGTTACAGGACGGCGGCCATATTGGTTTCAAACCAAATATCTTTACTATTTTTATACCGACTAACATCGAGAGTGGTATAAATCGGTTTATCTGCTCAAGATCTAAAATGTGAGTACCAACATGAATGTACTGCAGAAAATTGCAAAGATATGCAAAGCAGTGGCCATTTTAGATTCGAACCCTGGTATCTTTCTTTTTTCCATACTGGCTAATGTTGACAATGTAATGAATCGATTGGTCTGCTCAAGACCTTCAATTTGTGTATTTTCTGTAATATTGGTGTGCAGGGGTTGGTTAAAGGAATGTACAAAAAAGCCAAGAGGGTGGCGAGCCTCAATATATAATAATTCAGACATGTATTATTCTCCCAACACATTTAAGTAATCTCTCCCTCCCAAAAGAAACAACATATTTGCTATTCTTACCTGTTCCGTGTTCATTATGTTGCTCGTTCTACGATCAAAAGCTTTGGTCTTGGCAGCAGTGCTTGCACTAACCTCACTGTGAAGACCAGCCACTCCAGTGTAGCTTGTGTTGATGTTCACTGGTCGACTCGAGGTCCGTGGACAAGACATATCTTGCTCTCTTTCTGGATCGGCTGCAGAGTGATAAGTTGACAAATAATGTACACATACTTTTTATAAGTAAAAACGTATTGCTTAATTAACAGGGTGCAATTTTTTGGTCATCAATCAAGAATTGAAAGTTTGATATTTCACTTTGTTTTATTCGTTCGCTAATAGCACGGACCAATTCAACTCTGGTTAGCGAACTGCTTTTCACACTCATTTAGTTTCCCATTTTAGGTATGACCACAGTAAAAAATGGATTGGAAAAGTGGCAAATATAAGCTATGATCCCGTACAATGTAGTTAAGAGTCAAAATGAACAATCCAAGTGGGAACTATTCATAATATATTTGTAACATTATCCCAGGCGTGCTAGTTTATGGGTTGGAAGTTGATTTAAGAAAATAAGTTTGTTTGTTCCCCATGTTTACTACAAAAATTAGACTATTTAATGCCTGATTGCCTTATTTCTCAAGTATCTTAAAAAACTCTGGGCGGAACCTTTCACCAAAGCATACTTGATTTTTCTTTTTTGTATGGGCTTTACTGCTGAGAATTTTGTTTGGGATTATTGTAGGATCAGGGTGGAAAATAAGTTATTTAGAAAACATAAAAAATACTCCTATTTGTATTCACTGTGGTAATACCTCAAGTCCTTTCTTTCGCTTTGAAGAACGAAACGTCTTCAGGATGCACTCTTATATCAAACTGCTTGCCTGACAGCTAGTAGGTAGGACTTTTTATTAGTCTTCAATTTCCTATCGACAAGCGACCTTTATCTTGCACAATTTGCGATTTATTATTTTATCAACTATGTCAAATAGTACTAGGACTTATAGCAGGCAACGGGAAGCACGAAAATGTTTTTAAAATTTGACTGTGTCAAACAGATCGCTGACGCAAAATTGGTCAACAAACAAGTTGACTTCGTTCGATCTATAAGTGGACGAACGAAACAAACGTAGTTAATTTGAATAAATGATAATGCACTATTATGTTAGCAAAATAATTGAGATTGTCAATTGATTTGTCTCAAGCTGTGTTCAATAAAACCAGATTTAGCTGTTTGTTTAGTTTTTATCTAAATTTACAATTAATTTTTTACCCAAAACGTCTTAATTTTGTTGGAAAACGTCCAAATAAACAATTTCAAGAACGTAAACATTACTTTTGATTAAGTGAATTTTGGTTTATTTTAGTATGTGTTATGAAATTGTAAATATCAAATATTCCAAAACACGATTTAATACAACTAGTAGATGCCCCGTTCTCCGAACGTGTAAGACAGATTTAAGACAGACAAAAAATAATGATGAAGAACAATAAAAACAAATTCAAACCCACGACCCCTAGTTTAAGAGTCTCGTGCTCTACCGGCTGAGCTAGTCGCGATACTGATAACAGACAATACCAATCAGCTTGTGTTTCTGTACGTACCTAGAGTGTTTAATTGACCCAGCTTCATCGTAACTCTTTCTCTTTAATGTTTACAAAGAACGACGGCTAAGGACAGAATCACGCAACGACGACGTCTCAACTTTTAAAATCTTCAATACCGCAAAAATTAAGCTTTAAATAAAAAATAAAATATCGCTACACGATTCGTTGCGAATCGTGTAGCGATATTTTTTTTATTTATTTAAAGCCTAATTTTTGCGGTATTGAAGATTTTACATAAAACTATAAGAAAAGTATCACTTGTCGATCTAAAACTTCCTAGGAAATATCTCCCCTATCTCATTGGTTAAATAGAGTAACAAGCAATGTTATCATTGTGCTCGAGTATAAGATAAATTTGATGATACACTTACGTGAAACTGTCTCTTCCATGGCGTATTAGTAACTACTTCGCACTACACATGTAATAAAATATCCTTCTTTTCTCCTATTCATTTAGTTTCATCAAACTCTGTCTTAAACAAATTTTCGCACTTCAATTACAGTGTACAGGTAAACAGTTTCCCAATGTTCCAACTGTCAACTGTCAACCACGCTGGTATCGAATATTTACACAAAAGTCTTTGTCAAGAACTGTGAGACGAAACAATGACAATCACAAAATGGCTGATTGGCCTTCAGATCCAACTTATTGCTTAGCTCTATACTTGATCCAATTGAATTTTGAGAGGAGGTGTTCATTGTTATGCTTTGTTCGGATTTGAACTATTCTTTCTCGGTTAACTGAACATAAAGAATTCAATTACATATGGCCAATGAGGTGTAACGCTGTGGAATAGAAGACAATTGTCCTGGGATTTATTGGCTTGTTGTCGACGATTATAACTTTAGTGTTTTCTGACAATTGGCAATTTTGCAACAAATAGACCCAGGGACTCAGAACAACACTGTGCGTGCCTTGAACATTGAATATTGACAAACGCCTCTGTTTTGAAAAACTAGGTACGCCATTTAATCATATAGTTTGGCAAGGACCAAATAAGTTAAATAATAGTTGGATCAATACTAGCAGTAAAATCAATAGACAATAAATATATTTTATAAAGCCTTTGCTAAAAACGGTCAAGATTAACAGCAAAAAGCCAAACAACGACAATTCTCACAACATTAAACAGCACAAAAACATCACCACAACAGGACACAAACTAGAGACCCAGAGTCATAAGTCATTTGACCCGGTAAACTGAATCACCCAATTTTATCATTTCAAACAGATGTTTTGACTTCTAAAATAATTCAGAAAAGTTTAGTCTATTATCTATCTTTTCAATCACTGATTTTTTAAACCTTAGTTCGTCTTAACTACAATTCTCCCAGTCATGTGATCTACACCTGGGTGGGCGTAAAATCGATACTAATAATCAACACTCCTCAAACGTATTCAACCCAGCCCATAAATCAGATAAAATATGTAAGTCTTGCACAAACTTGGCAAGTCATCATTTTAAGTCCTTCCACATACACACACTTCTTGAACATAACGAACCTCCTAATCAACCTGGTGTTTATTATTATGTTTGATTGATTGGTGATTGGCAATGAGCGAAGCTTGGTTTACACCATACACCATTCATTATGTGATGTCATCTATGTTACACCTTAAACCATACATTATCTTTATGTGATGTCATCTATGTCTGCGTCTGGAACAAATTTAACTAAAGACATGACATTCCTGCCATTGTATAACAGTTCAATTACAACGCGTTTTTATTCGTATGTACAATGGACCTGGATAATAACAATAGAACTTACTTAGTGGACGGGTTGTAGAAGAAACATTGTGTAATGGCCGATTGTTTAAGACACTAAAAATACAAACCCCTATCCTGAGACATTGGAAATTTCCACGCCAAGCAAAAAAACGCCCTCCCCTCCCTCCAACTTCAATCCTTCGTAGTTACTAACATTTCAGTTTTAAAGACACCCCCCCCCCCCTTCCTAGTTATAGCCATTCAAATTATGTACACATAATTCTATACAAATTAACTTTTTAAATGGATACGAATATAAATTAGAAAAGTAAAATAGTCATCTATCACCAATAAAGAATTAAAATAAATCAACTATAGCTATTAGTATCTTTATCGGTATAAGTAGATGTTTTCTCTTTAAGTGTACCACTGCATCGACCTCAGCTTCAGTTTATAATTAATTTACCCATGGCGCCGCAAATTGAACAACGTTTAGATAACTCTGATGGTCTCAAAATTGAGCCATTGATAGAAAACTATGTTTGATGTTTTTACATTAAAGTTTTTGTTCGTTCGCTTATAGCTCGGACCAAGTCAACTTTGGCTAGCTAAATTCTGTTAACAAGGCATGCTCCACTGAAAAATATAAGTTATTGATGCAAAGTAGTTCATTCATTTTAAAGATTTTAATTTCTTGTTTCAGTGATCAAAAAGTATTCATTTGGTATTACAGTGACAGGCCACTCAGTTAAAGGTTTGAAGGATTGGTCCAAAATGTTGCTCCTTAGAGTAAGAGATATCTGGAACAGATTGGTTTCTATTTATACAAAAAGTTGTATATCTAAGTGAGAAACGCTTTTGAAAAGTTAGTTAAATAGTGCGTTTAAGAAGCATCTCAAAGATCCTCCTCGATTCTTCGTTCAATGGAAACATGTATATCTTTGGTATAAACAGTGACAGGCGACTTGGTTTAGATTTCAATTATTGGTGCAAAATATTGCATTTTAGGGGTATCTGAAGATCTGATTTATATTTTCAACCACAAAATGTATAATTCTGACAGAATAGACATATCCCCCAACAAATTTAAAAAAATGTGTGCAAATAGTTATCAATTGTTGTAGTTTATAAAATCTGAGCAATACCCAGATTTTTTATTTTTTTATTATTTTTTTAATTGAAGTGTTAAGATTTGAGCCAATTTCTTAACTTTTACAAGTTTTTTCTCAAAGTATGCCTTGAAAGTTGACTTCGCCCGAATTTGTTACGACGTCCTTAACAAATGAGCAAAAACTTTCTCGTGTATATCCTCTATTCAACTGCTGACATTATTATATATTAAATACTGTACTATGTTTCACACTAACTTACAAACGTGGCCTATAGAAGAGAAAGAGAGAGAGAGAGAGAAAGAACATTTGAACATTAAAATCCGAATTGTAAAGATATGAAAAAGAAAAGAGGACATATTTATGATATAAGAATACAACTTACTTTTTAAATTTGAAGATTCAATAAGTGATCAATGAACAATATATTGTCCGTTATACATTGATGGAGTCACACTTGAGTCTTATGTTTGGTAATGAGCTGTAACGTTAAACACATGGCTTATAAAGGCATCTTTTGTAACCACAAACAGGCATTAATAGTAAGTTGTTTTTCACGAAGTGTTGTGTTCGGACAATCCATTGACCTTTGTCCAGAATCGTGCACGCTTCTCTGTTTGGATCAGCTGATGATTTTATAGGACAAATGGTCAGTTCACAGCGACCTCCACCCAGCATTAGACTTTAGTGCAACCCGCTTACTCAACGCTCGTTCTTAATTATATACAAACACTTGTGTGTTTGTGTTCCAGAAATAAACTACATCGCAGGGGAAAATGTATGCTTATTCTACTGCATAGTTTTAAAGTATACTGATGATAGATTGTTTCAATCTTACACATATGTTCTATTTTTTAATGAAAACAATATTCTACAGTCATAAGTTTCCGAATTAGAATAATTAGTTATACTTTTGAAATGTGATTTTTCAATATTGATGAAATCTAGTTTTACATTTGCCTTACAACACATTAACCAATATTTTGGTGTGCGGTGTCGAGGTTAGATGTAGCTTATTAAACTTGTAATTGGGTGGTCTTGGGTTCGAATATCACAATATTTACGCAGGAGCAATAGTCAAAAACACTTTCTCACACGGCCCGATGGTACATGGGTACCCAACTACATAATATTATAGCAAACAAGACACTCTTTATTCATGTGGTCTCGACTGAATTTTCATCTTGAAGATGGCGGCCGTTTGAAGACTAAGCGCTGACTAAAATAGTATAAATATATATACAGTCAAACATGATTTAAAGACCATCTGTATATAACAAAAAAAAACTTATCGTTAAGATCGATGCACTGAATTAACACGTTAGTTTCTACTCTATTATTGACATCTCTATAATAATACCACTTTCCTATAAATACACCCCCCCCCCCATTACAATCTAGGTCTTTATAGACAATTAGAATTTCGGGTCGCTAAACGCTCCCTCAATTCGTCGATTTAGTCGCTACGCTCCCTCTCATCACAAATATTCAAAAGTGGCAATGAAAAACTCAAATTTTCTATAAAAATTATTAGTTTAAAAGTTGTAAACACCTGGTACTACCTCTAAGAATCAGCTCAGCAGAAGAAGAAGAATAAAGTTACGAAAGACCAATCATACCTTAAGTTTTTAAATGTACTATTGATATTGA
>JAUUEB010474969.1:0-19706 GCA_032362205.1 Clione limacina | reverse complement strand
ATTTAGGTGGTATCAGAAATCAGAACTTAGGTTGAAAAGGAAACATAGCAGGAGATTTGCGGGACCCGTATATGGGCCCCGCGTCTGAGGGCTGGCTGGAGACGGGACCCATATACGGGTCCCGCGTTGCGAAAATGTTAAAAAAGTTTGTCTTTATTTAAAAAATAAGCATAAATTGTTAAACATAGTATGAACTACTTATAACAAACTAATGACTAGGCATGCAGATTTAAGCTTGCTTTTTCAGCACAACTGATTAAAAAAAACACTCTTACTCTTTCCATATGTAATTTCAAAGGAAAAGATGTGTTTATCAATGCTCTAGATGATATCAGAGACATGTCTGTTTGTTTTGTTCTTTTACTAATAACTCGAACAGAGACAACTTCTTTTTCATTAGTGCATTGATTAACACACTCATGTTTTTATTGTTTGACACTCCCCTTCTCCAAGTGGGCAGCAGCTATCTGTCTTCAGAAGATATTTTAATAATACTTATATTAAGACTGTTATAATGACAGTTAGTAGGTAGGACATTTTTTAAATTTTAAATTTTTTCAGTTGGTGGAACTATGTCAACAAACGTGAAAATTGAGTCTTTAAAGACCATTATGGAATATGGGGGCTCATATTAGCAGCTGGTTAGCTGATGGTTCAGAGTGGTTTTGACGAAGTAATATGTAGTAAAATTCTCTATCTATTCATTTGACAACTGTTTCAGTTTGATTCAGGACACATACCTGTGTACATATTTAAGAGAGTGTAGATAGTCTAGGCCTAGTGCTACATCCACTGCCATCTTTGTCAGGTTTGCTGCCTTAACATCTTCAGCTTCCTTTACTCCTTGACCTACTAGACTCCGTCTGGACAAGAGATAAGTCTTTAAGTCACCTGAAACATGGAATGTTATATTTATAAAGAATAAACCCTTTGGATAATATGGTCAATGTAACTCACACTGTTTGTGTTTGGTTGAGAATTCTGCAATATTCTCATTCAATTTGATTTTTTAAATATTGTTTAAAAGTCAACAATGTATGCATATTCTAGTGTTTCCTATTCATATTTCTTTGTGCATTCATTTGCGTTTGAGTTTGCTAAGTGTAAAAAGGACTCTGTGATTGTTTATGTCTGAGAGTGAGTGAGCATGTATTCTTAACCCTTTACCCACTTAGCACCTGATCCTCATTTCCAATCTAATGTTGCAATCATATCATTCTATTCACTTTAAAAAGCGCCAAAAGGGCTCTTATAGTTAAAGGTAACTGATAGCCACTCCTTTTACTCCGCTAGTCAGTATAGGCTTAAATTGAAACCAGAAAGTGAAACAATAAGATACAGTAATCAAGTTTTGTTTATCTAGAAGCTAAACATGTCAAGAGTCTTCTTTTGTCAAAACCAAATGACTCAGGGATGAGAAAAAGTAAGTCTTTACTCACCATGCAACAAGAACTCCATAACAGCATACATGGGTTCCTTCCTAGTACAGACCCCCAGGAGCTGTACAATGTTGGGGTGACTCAGGCCTTTCATCATGTCAACTTCACTAAAGAAATCAAGCTGAGGAATAGAGATGAAGTACAGACATCTTTAATACAGAAAAATATTAACAGCATAAATGCTTGGACCAACTTTAATTTGGGTTGGATCTGTGCCCACCAGGACTTGCAGCCTAAGTTTTCTCATAATACATGTGACGTAATGTCTTATATATGCTACAAGAACTACAAATTCATTTTGTTTCATCTCAAAAAGACAGAGAAGTTTAAAAAGGTAACTGAATTGGCTACAATGTGGCAAACATCTGTCTAATACACCTTGATGAAATTAGATACAGTCAACAGTTAGCTAAAGTATGCACTCATGTTATACTTGCTATAGTTTTGAGAAGATTATTCAGATTTAGCATCAAGTTACTCTCATCATAAGATGATTGCCTTGGTGATTTTAGGGCACTTTGACATTTAAATTAGTCACTGCACTATGTAGATGGTTTCTCTTGCAGAAATATCAAACCCAAAAATGTGTTTAAAAACATGACATTTACAAGAGGTGTGTTATATGGGGGATGGGGGTTCTTGTCTATCTAGTTCATGGCAATTGGATAGCAGATACTAGCAATTTAATTAAAAATCAGAAAGAACAAATTTGAATTGACATGGCCTAAGAGATAAACAGCTGGTTGCAGATCAATGTAAAGCCAAGATGTTGGCCCCAGCAATCGCTAAAGACCATTCATATGCCAGTAATAAGTGTATTGGGAAATTGTTGAAAGATTCCTTCTAAAGTTGTTATTTTTTGCAAAGTACAATACCTTTTCATTCATGGTATGATGAAGTTTTAAGGTCTTTACAGCAATGGCCACCCATCCTTCTCCTTCTTTGTACATCTCTCCTCCCATCACAGTTCCTGAGGATGTACAATATTGGTCTAATTTGACAATGTACAATATTGGTCTAGTTTGACAAATGGAGAACATTGGACAGTACACTCTGGTAAGCAATGCAACACAAAAATACGCCCTTACTTTTAACTGTTAGCATATTTAACAATTCACCCAATGTATACCACATAACCTCCTTAAAACTATAACCATGCAAACACACAATGTATTATTCAAACAAGACAATTTAATTCATGTGTAAATGTTCACTACCTCCTTCTTTGATCATAAATTATCATGGTTTACATCTGCTTGTCTAGACCAGGATCTTTGATGGCTCTACAAGCCAATGTGCGAGTGACAGCCTTTGTCACACAGTTTACACCCAATGTGGTTTCTTTGGTAACAGTGCTGTGCCTAACAGCTTCTCTTTCTTTTCTTTGAGCTTGTCTGTTGCTTAGTCCAATAGTTTCTGTTCTCTTATTCCGCTGTTCAGTTTGTTAGTGTGACTCTCCAAGCAATGCAGTCAAATTGACTTACCATTTATGTAAAAACTAGTATCAAAACAGTCCTTCTTTGTTTAAACACATTATCAAAGTTATATTAATTTTTCTTGAAAATAAGGGTTTAATATCTTTAACAATTATATTGGCCAAGCAGCAACTTATTTTAAAAAAATATTCTAAGCCACAAATAGTGTGTAAGGTCTAGCATACCAAGATATACTTACACCAGGCCAATCACCAATCTTAGTACAGATCCCTTAATGCCAGACACCAGGAGGCCCCCCTGCTAAACTACCAATGTATAAAATACGTAGGTATAACCAGGCTTTAAAAATCCAACCCTTCATCCTACGAGGCAGACACCTTCAACATTGTGCAATTGGACCAAATGCTCCCTCGCCACAAAGAGAGCAATAACAGTCTGCAAGAACACTGATCAAATACCCCTTCACACACAAGAGAGTAATGACACTCTACAAGAACACTTACCAAATGCTCCCTCACCAAGCTCTCTGTTAACAACAACATTCTCCAAGGGTACTTCCCAGTCATCTACAGTCAACATGTGTGAGTACTCATCACTCAGCAATCCAAGCTCTTTGATTCTATCATGAGTAGCTTTCATTTTTTCCATTTTAGTATCACATCTGTGGGAACGAAAAGAAAACATTTCAAAGAATGTTTGATAAATAACTGCAATAAAAACAAAGTATCAATTAACATTTTTTTTTTAATTTTTAAATTTAGCTTATAAAGTTAAAGAGAGATTGATGAGTAAAAGATCATTACACATTGATTTACTTATCAAGAGGATTAACAATATTTCCTACACATTTCATCAGTTTTTTATTCTTGCAGTCTAAATAACAAAGTACTTTCTGAAGACTGATAGTGGGTCCAGACTCTCTGGAAGGAAGCAACTAATTGTAAAAGAATATAAACATGTAAAGTAATTAAATAACACAAAATTGTAAGGGTCATAACCTGTACATGTAATATAAAACCATCTCTAATCACTTAAGAAACCTTTGAGTTTAACTTAATTGAGAGAATGGTTAATAATGTAGTCAAACCTGTCTATAGCTTCTATCAATGATCATGAGAGGATGTGGCCTGGATTAATAAGTGGCCACTAGGAGCAAGTATAAAATAATGTTTAAAATTATATCTGAGTTACATCACTCCCAATATATGACCCCACCCCCACCCCCAACCTCTAGCTGTGTATCTGACAATTGTCACTCATGCACCAACACCATGGGTGTCAGCCATTGTTCATTCTTATCAGGAAACAGGAAAAATCAACTTAATTCAGAACAATCTTATCCTAAATTGATCAGGAATACATGGGTCTTCATTGATTTAATAGGCAATTCTTATGAGGATTTCAGGATATATCCTGAGGACTGACACCCATGACCAACACTGTTCTAGACAATGGGTGATTAATAAGCTCTTTGTTTAGGCAAAGGGGTTGGCAGAATGTTTTGATTTAAAGAATTCATCTGAGTTCCTACCCAATGAGACTGTTACATCTAAAACATGACACCAGTGTGAAACTTTGCCTTCCACTCCGATTTTGTTTTGTATCTGTGTCTTTCATACACAAAATTTTGTTGCCCCTCTTACGTCACGGGTCCTTGATGACCCTACTGCGCATACAAATAGGCATACAGAAAAGGTGTTGGCCAAGTTAGTGAATGGTTTGGTCACTTCAAAGAGGTGCTCAGAGTCACGTAAGGCAAGTACGACAAGTGATCGTCTTGAACAAGTAGAGAAAGAGGAAAAAACTACGGTTTTCAAGATTTGCGAAAAGAATTCATGCATGTTATTGAGAATATTTCAATCAGTTCTAAACTAGATTACCTGAGTTTGATGAAGATGAGAGAAACGCTGACCACAATAATGATGCCTAGAGAAGCCAACCCAATGACAACCATAGCAGCACTGATACACGACAAACCAAGTTGAGCACGAAAACTTTCTATAGGGCATTCCTCAAGGTCTGTGGGAAAAAGGAGTAATTATCAAATAATAATGCTTATTTTTGTAATTACCTTGTATTGATTCTATGTGCAAAGACAACACTATAAAAAAAGAATAAAGTCCTTTAATCCAGGGAAAATTGTAATATATTCTTTCATTAACTCTTTCCCTACGGAGCCAAATTCAAACGTTGGACGGAGCCAAATTTGGTTTTTCATTTTGGAAAAAGTGTCTGTGACATTTGTTATAATATCTGTCGATCTATGATACTAAGAGAAATAATATTTGTATCAAAATAATAACAAAAGGAGATTATATTTTTTTGTTTTATAACTATTTCGATGTAAAAATCAGAGTTTGTGACCTATAAACAACCATACGCAAACACAAACACACCCAAAAACACACACACGCACAAACTCGCGCAACTCGACGTAACTTAACTTGGCGTACCGTGTCTATGGATCGGAACCTACCTCGTCTTATATTTTTGAAAAATTATAAGATTGTTCATTTTAGATGAAAATATATAGAGTTTATGTAGTGTAAACTGTAAACAACCACATACACACGCACGAAATCATATTTATTTTCTAAAAACTAACACACAAAATCGTACAAAAACACATCTACCCTTAAAAACATGTAAATGCGCCCTCACGGCATAAACAAAGACTAACACAGACACACAAACACAATCACTGAGTCTGAAATATCAGCTTGCCGTCGGATTTAAGGGCAAATCTGAGCTGGAAAATCCAGCTTGCCGTAGGGAAAGAGTTAAGAAATGGTTGAGCACAGGGTCACATAGCAGTCGGTTTTGTTAACATAATGTTATGTTGTATGCTTCATACTGATCCTTGTGTCATTGTGTTTGTATTCTACGGATTTGTTGTGAGATGTCTCAGGTGATGCGAGCCTTGCCTGTTCAAATTTTGACCACATGCTGCCACGTGCACGTTCATCTGTTCACAGGGTCACATAGCAGTCGGTTTTGTTAACATAATGTTATGTTGTATGATTCATACTGATCCTTGTGTCATTGTGTATTCTACAACATCACTTTTTCCAAGTCATTTTCAATATCACCATTGCAAAGTTATGCCTTCTGGTATCTTATTATCTGATCAAAATTTGCAGAATTTAATGTAGTTTACAGATTTCATGATAAAAGTTGAAAGCGAAGCAAACACCATTGTAAAATCAAGTGTATACTATCTTTAGATCACCAATATATAACATTTGAGTTGTTGTAAATTTACACATTCATTATACAGAGTCACTGTCATTGAATTGTACAAATATTTCCCCCAAAAAATAATAAATGTTAAATATATTCACCTTGTTGAGCCCCGTTGGGGGAATTCCCCATGGGAGATAACCACTTAATCAGTTTGGTGTCAAGCTGTAAGATCCCATCAGTGTTATGTGGGTCAGATGACGGGATGAACTGACCTATCTGCCTCGTCTCATTGGAAAACACTTGCAGAATTGTCAAGTCAGCATTTCGGTCACTGCCTTGGAACTTAATCAAGCCAGATACTCCACTGAAACTCACATTGCTGATTGCTGCTCGAAAATTTCTAGATAATATAAGAAATAAGTTTTATAAGAAAATATAGAACAATATATAGCAACCATATCAATAAAAGGATGTAGGAAAGACTGCATTAATGCATTAACCAACACTGAACATGATAATGTCAACAGTATAAAGGTCTTATAGGGGTTAAGAGTTGATTGAGGCAAAGGACATAGGACATGACAATATTTCTATTCTAATTAAAATTTAACAAACTTACAGCCTCTCCACATCTGCGAGCATACAATGCCCTATATTCATCAACAGTGATGTCTCCTACCACTTTGGTGCCTGACGGTGCTGTGAATGCCTTAGACAGGATGAAGTGTCCCTGTGCTGCATGCTCCACCTGAGCCGAAGTACATGGTACATTCTCTCGCTGTGAGTGGGCCTCGTGGTGATTAGGTTCACTGTTGTAGTACTCCACATCTGCCCAATCCTCCGGGTACCATGATGGTAAGAACCACACATAGCCGTCATAGGCAGTCATACTCTGAGGAAATCACAACAAATATTATTCCATATCTACATTGACTAACAAAGTTGCCTTGAGTCATCTTACGTCTAAATAAGATAATGAAAATGATGTGGTAGCGCAGGTTTTTGTAGTGTAGAGATAGGCTGAAGATGCGGTAGATCAAGAAATAAATTAGTAATTATGTTAGTAAATAAGTAGGATAATAGAAAAATGTACATAAGCCCTTACTCTAATAAAAACTAATTGAAAAGAAATATGTAAACCTTGGTGCTTTAAGTTAAATGTGAATCATAAGAGTGATATATTACCTGTTTATAGGCTTCACACATAATCTCCCTGGCAACATTGCTGAAAACATCTGCAATGATCACTCGTACATTCTGCATTTTGAATTCTTTGAGTATCTGAAGACAGGAAAAAATAAAATGTATTAATTTAAGAAAATGTAAACCTGCTTCACCTAAGACCCAAAATTAATTCCCATATCAAGAGGGTCCAATGGCCAAGCAATAAAAGTGGCTCGATTCAGATCTCTTAAAGCATTGAGAGTCGACCCCTGCAATAGGACAAATTTTCATGGTTCAACGTTTGTAGAAAGTGAACATTGTGACAGCGCTTAGCCCTCAAGCAACAGATTTCATTATCAGTGATTGCATGTTCCTCTATATCATTCTTAGAAATCAGTATAAAGCACCTAGTCCTTTTGAAGACAGTCAATAAAAAGTAGGTCCTGTGTGCATGTTGGGCACTATAAATATTTCTTGGTGGTTGAAAATTTAAGGAAGAGTAGCTGAAAAAGGCGACATCTAAACAAATATTCAAATGTCCCACCGACTAACTGTACCTCTAAAGTGATAAGCAAAAACATGAACGAGAAAAGCAAAATGGTATCGCAAAAAACTCTAAGGCATGTAAAATTAGGGGAGAAAACAAGCAGCATATACCTCTTTGATACCAGGGTTGCCAGTGTTGTTGAGGAACTTTCTCTTTACGACCAGGGAGATCCCCTGATGAAACAACCTATCTTGCAGATTGAGGTGATATCCAGGGAACTCCTGCCCTCCTTCTGCCAGCGCTCCAACCACATCCCAGCCAAGCTTACGGAACAATTCTGGATAGACATACCTAAATAAAAAGAAATCAAATTCAAGGGTTATATAACAGAGCTCACACAACTTGACTCAAGTATACAATGATCTTTTCGTCCAATTTTTATCGGATGGTTGGAGTGTAATAGAAGATGACAAACAGACAGGCATCTAATCATTATTATCTCATGTACCAGTTGCTTTCCTGAAAAGTTTCATCACACCTCTTGACTTCGCTTATGCACAAAATATGATAGAATATTTTTTATGAGTTGATAACTATACAATAAGAAGTAAAATTATTTCCTGACCTAAAATTTCAACAGTAAAGATACAAAAAAAAACACAGCTTCTAAGATTAAAATACATTAAGACATTTTGCCAAAAGACATTTAAAAAAATGCAACTAGGAGCCAGCTCTTACTGTGAAATAAGTTTTTTTGTATGTGTATCTTCTTTCATTAAGTCACAACATCTGACTTGATAAATGTGACACTTACAATAAAAACACATACAATGTGCACCATGTGTAGTATAACTCTTAATATGGATAACAAGTCTTAGCAGACAGCATGCAAGACCACTACTGAATCGCCAATTTATAAAAGTCTCAGGTATGACAAGGCAGATATTCTAACACTTGACCTTCCACTGAGCAACCAAGTAAGAAGCACATATGTGTGCATTAAACTAGAAATGCAAATTGTTTTTTTTTAAGTCTTAGGAAGAAGTGTCAAGTTGAAAACAAGAGCTTAGAAGTCAGGTAATACGCATGCAAAAGCACTACGCCATCTGATGTAGTATCAATGGTCTACTGTATTAGCTGACTAGGTCCACCCAGCACTGAGATGAGGGGACTATAAATACTATCATATGAACAACTCACGTATAATACTGCACAGGGGGAACTGTACGAAAAAAGTAAGGATATTTTTCTCTATCTGACAGATCTTGTGCCTCGGCTCCATAGCTGACCATCAACATGTGGAAATGTTTGGACAGGGATGCAATACGTTCAGCCGGGTCTGAGCAACCAGTGCCTGAAATAAAACCAACATACATAATTTAAACTATCTCATGTCAACAAGTCTGGTAAATGAAAGAGATCAATATTCAAGTTTCATATATAGTACTAATGACCAAAATGTTATTGGCTATATTTTGTTGGGGGTAAGTTTGTAAACAGGAAAGGATCAATCTTTTACTTCTGTTAAATATATACGCTTTTAAAGACACTCAGTATTGGTGTATGGTATACACTTTTGAATTTCATTTGTAAGTAAAATGAAATGAGGCACAAAATTATTAACAATTATTACAGATTTTTAGCAACTTTTCAACTTTGATTTCACCTTAAGGATCCCCCCTACAAGGAACATCCATGAATAAGTAATGATTACCCAGAATGCCAACAATGCGAGGTTCAGGTTGGAGCACCATAGAGATGAATCGACTGATGGCAACATCGTACTCGCACTCTGTATCTGCTACAAGGACCTCCAGTGTGTGATTGGGTAGAGTGTGTATATCACGATTCACTAACTCAACAGCCAGTTTGGCACCTGGAAAAATAAAAACAAAAGTTTCAACCCAAACAAGGCTGTTGACAAAAAAAGACAAAAGCCTCTCTTGGTAAAGGGTTATAATGTGGGATACAAGTCTAAAAGATGGTGATTATAAAAAAAAATCATATCATTTACTTTAATGTGCTGTCTCCAGTCATAAAATGCCAATTGTCATACTTTTAATTTTGAGAAATTGCCTTGTAAAGGTGATGAGGGGGTGAACTATCGAAATATATTTTTCACCCCATTCTTTTTCCTCAACCATTTTAGTTTTTTAAATAATAAAGATTAGGAAATGTGTTGAAATTGTATTTTGTGAGACAGTAATTCAAAGGAAAAGTCATCTTTGCTGGATTCCTAAATAGCTGAGTAAGAAATATTCTACCTTGCACAAGACCTGGCTGTGACCAGGTTTTTCCAGTGAGGGGAAATAGACCTGCTAGGTAGACTTTTGGCTTCTCTGTAAGCCCATCTGGCAGCCAGTTTTCCCATTTTTCCTTGTGTTGCTGCACCCACTGACATGCAAGATGCTGCATTGACTCCTCACTGTCACCCTCTGTCATATCTGCTATCATACTGTCATACTCCATGTCTGTGAAAGTCATACTAGTGATGATGTGGTAGGCCTCTGGGGCGCCAGCTTGAAGTGGTCCCCATACTATTTTAGTCAGCTGGTTCACAGGAAAGTCACAGTCAACAGGCATCTAAATGAGAGATCATATAATAATATAATTCAGGTCTATTCCACATCTTATCAATCAACTTGCTTTAATAGACTTGCTAACTAAACTTCTCAAAGACACAAAAAGTGATACTTTATAATGATCAAAAATGTGTGGTACATAGTGATGGTACTTATGCAAAATACATTCTACTATCCATGCACCCATGTAACTGGGTAGGCAGGATTTAGTTGTCATATCAGAGCAGGAAGATAAACGTAGGTCCCATGTGCAAGTTGTGCATATTCCAAGATCATTTGGTGTTTGACAATCAAAGGAAAGGTAGCTATGAGAGGCACCAACCTGTCAAAATTAAAAAGTTCACAAGCAGTTTTATTTACTTCTTGAAAACAAATAGTGATCACAGTTTGGGCGGCAGGAAGCACCAAATTATTAAAAAATCATTATCATCTAAAGGAATCACTATAAAAAAAATTAGTTGAATGACTAAAGTTGATTTTTCCAAGCTGATAGCCAATGTACAAAACGCAAAAACTTTTTTAAAAACCTGCTTGCTAAGATAATTGGAAACAACTAATGCCAATAGGAATTCTTCTCTCATCATCAGAAAGAATACATAAAAGAAATGGTAAGCATACTAAATAATTGATTTGTTAATCTTTTTTTTAAAGAAAATTTCTTTTCATAAGTTGGGGAGCATGGAGCATACTATATAGCAGTATGTTTTCTAACTGTAAACAAAAGAAATCAGTCACTATAAAACATATTTCATTTGGAATATGATCACATAAAAAAGATTCTATTTCCAGTGTCAAATTAAATGTGCTCGTATGATATCTACATAATAAAATTCAAAATCTCTTTATTTATTTGTGTATTTGTATGCAATGGGATTATAGCCACATTTTGTCCTCGATCAACTTGAAACTTAAGCAAAATGTTGATGACTATTACCATATGTGTAGTTAAGCTTTTGGTGAAAATCGGTCGATTGTAAGAAAAGTTATTAACTTTTTAGTTTTACTATGTTTTCTCTGAAAAATACCTGCCATATTAATCATGAACAAACATGAACCTTCTTCCGGAAATGTCAATTTTCACGTTCAGAGAATGCAAAGATCGATTTCCGTCTTAAATGTAAACAAAAGCTGTTACAAAGGTGTGTTATACAGGTTGTTTAAAAACTTTGTTTTTTAAGCGGGTGGGGGCATATTTGCGCATAGCGGGAGAGAGAGAGAGAGAGATAGGTCTACATGGTGGTAAAGAAGTCAGCGTGTTAGTTTTTCTTTCTTTGTGTATATTTCCCGTGTAAAACCGGGTACTAAGCCACTAGTGAACATATATTGGAACCACAATATATTTACAGTAAATTACAGTGGTCATGCAATGAGTACCTACCTACTCACTCATGAAATGTAGTTATCTTTCATTACTGCCACATAATTCTCAATGTTACTTTTACATAACAATTGAATATAAAAAACAATACATTAACAGTTTGTGTTAACTTAAGGGCCCCAATGACACATTGTGCAAATTTTGAGTATTTACCATCACAAGGTCATTTAGCTCAATAAAATGCCATGACCTCAAAATTGTCACTAACTTATTCGACTCTAAAGTATTACCAATTTTGTCATATTCAAGTGAAATATGGGGATCTCAAGAGATTAAAAGTACTGAACAAGTCCATACTTCCGCCTTGAAAAGATTTTAAAATGTGTCAGTACATACATCAAATACGCTATTGTATGGAGAGACTGGTCGATACCCGCTCCATATATAAACCAAAAAGTTAAATCTTTGAAATACTGGTTTCGAAACATGACTAGTAACGAATATGAAGATAAAGCTTACAACGGATGGAATAGAAATTATTGCTCATATTTTTTAGGCATTTTTAAAGAATTATTTATTCAGATAGATAAACAATGTACAATTTTGTATTGATTGATTTTTCAGCTGATGTAGACAGTGGTATCAGATAAGTAGGGTGAGGGGTCGTCGGCAATGCTTTGATGTACCGGTAAGTTCTCATTCAGCCAGCCGCACCTGGCTACCACTATATGGACCAAGAACCCTGAAATGAAAGGCTTGATCAGGTCCTGGAAGAATATGAACAAAGATTTTATAAAAATAAAAATGAATCGTCTGGTGTACGTCTCAGTTTATCCAATGACGATAAACAGATGCCACCAATAAACTAGACGTGTCTGCTTCAATCAGTGAGAGTTTTTTTTTAAATACAAAAATTTTGTTTGTAAATTGATTTATATTTCTGTATATATGAGTGCGTGCTTAATAAAGATCAAAGCAGATGTAACTTCGCACCTTTACGTCAAGTCATTGATTAGCAAAAAACAGGTGTTTGTTGTGAAAACACATCTTGAAAACATTTCTCATGAAAGGTTCTTTACACTATAAAAACTTCCATTCAAACAAATGTAATCAACAGGCGGCTAGCCAGGTGGGACATTGGGGAAAGTTGAGATCGAAAATGCTCTTAATTGCACCATTTTTAACTAATCTAAAAAATGTCGGCCGCTTCACGACAATTTGTTTGATAATATGCTCTTAATTGCTCTAAAATTGAATCATTTATTATAATTTATTGTAAGAGTGGCAGCAATGCCAAAATGTTACCCTTTTAAAATACAGTTGATTGAATTGATTGTAATCAATTTTTTTAACTCGATGGGTCTATCCAAGTCGCCTTTTTACTGCCAGAATCAGTATACCTACTCATGTCTTGAGTGAACTGATTATGAGGAAGAAGAAGCAGAAGAAGGATATATTTATTAAATGTGTGTAGACAAGTTTCTGATTTATTTCGTTTTTCATGTGAATCAGAATCAACATTTTTAAATTATTCAAGAGAAAGAAAGCGACAGAAAAAGGGCCGAACGCGCACATTAACTCAAAATCAGTGCTCGAAACAAATGGTACCGACATATTATAAAGTTAAGCAATGAAGAACCATACAATGATCCAGTAAATGTTTTGCCTCTTGTCTACTCATCACTACAACCCAGGGTTAACAGCTTGTTAGATAATAATTTGAAAATTCCCACAAGAGGCTAGATTTGTTGCGCGTATTTAGTGACCGGAAAGGCATTACCCACGCTTGCGCAGCCGGTCGATCTCTTTTCCCCGCTTCACGTTGAAAATGGCGACCCCAGCCAAAGTCAGTAAACCCGAAGGAAAAAATAACCATGACGCCGCAGATGAACAGGCTGGTAAGTTTTAAATATTATGGGCACATTTGATATTATGTTTTCTATATTTTTCATCCAATATCACACCATTAAAAGGTTGATTATTTCTTATTTTCAATCGTACAAAAAGACTCCTTTCGTCTCAAATCACCGGGCCACGATGATGATGAACAGGTGCTCTAGAAACGCCACCTTAAAACGAGGCTGTATACTAACTCATTCTAGATACATAATATTATACCCCTAGATTGATATATATGTATTTTCTAGGTTGTGTGATGACAAATTTTTATCGAAACCCCTTTTAAAGGCAGAAATGCAGAAGTTTACGGGACCGCCAATTTTTTCTTTATTTCACAAGAGTTACATCCCCTTATTCCCCTCACTCCTGTTTGTACTTAGGAAAATCTTCCATACGTGCACTGTACTTACAGGAGTGAGTATATATGTATCCTACTTTCTCCTGGACATCACCTCAGTACACTCTTTTCTAGCTTATGCTAAAAAGAAATGTCAATTGTAGCAATGATGTTCTATTACAATGTACAACATAAGAAGACAAAGAAGAGATGCTTTTTATGATATGCATGGTATTGGTATGAGCCTTTGAATTTGAAAAGGACACTTACAAGTTTTTAATAAGGGTTTCAGTCTTTCTTCTTTATCCTGTAATTTCAACTTATCCCAATAAGTAGTACCTTTGAAGTTTCATTTTAAACATTTTTTATACCTTGCTGGGCCCTTTTGCCTTTGCTGCACATCTTAGCTTTAACCAGCAGATAAACACACTTAAAATGGTCAAAATTCAAAAAAGTTTTTCAAAACAGAAAATGTAACAATTTTAGAAGAGAAATAACACAACAAAATCAATAAACTTAAAAAATTAAAAAGAGAAATCGAGTCAGAAACAGGTCAAATACCCCTTTAGTTCATCTGTCAAGCGGGCCCAATTTGAAAGTAATCTTACAGGTTTTTAAATATTAGACACCCCACAATCCCCTTCACTTCATTGCAGACATGGGTACGAAGCCGAAGCTAGGACACATCACGAAGCCAGCATCTCAAAACAACACGAAGCCCTAGATTTTAGAAAACTCTATAACAAGGTCAAATCATCCTATTTCAGCAAAAGAAGGTGTTGTGTACATTGTAAACAGTGTCTAGTTAGCCTATTTAACACTTTTGAATGGATTTAGAGTAAGAAAAACACCTTTTTTATTGAAAAAACATTCCAGGATTTTTGGAAATATCACGAAGCCGAAGCCTTGGCTTTTAAACTGCGGCTTCGCACCCATGTCTGATCTCAGTTGATTAAGTTAATCAAATACAGCATAACTTTGAAGTCACAAGGCCACAGAAACAAAGTCACACGTAATCAGATTTTGATTTCAGTTTCCTTAATGAAGGCCAACAGGGGTGTATCTAGTATCTAGGATTTTAAAATTTGAGGGACATGTATATTAATTTCAAAGTGCCTGATTTGAAAAATTAGGTGTAAATGTGAAAATCTATAATTTTTTTTGTTAATAGATAAGGCGCAGGGTATTATGTGTTGCCATCTCTAGGTATGCACCTGAAGTCAACTCAGTTGAACGAAGGGTATGTAACCATTGTACCTCAAATAAAGTGGGAAAACAGGGTTGGCGTTTTTTTTTAAATTTAAATCATGATTCATTTGATTTTTCATAGCCAAGGGAACAAAAAACAGATTCTTTCTATGCAGAAAACAAAATCACCCAAATAATGTAAAAAAATCATTTGATTTAAATTTTTTAAAATCGCTTGATTTAAATGAACCTTCTTTAAATCAAACCAACCCTGTGGGAAAATATAAATTTTTACCCCATATGAACCAAGCAAGGCCCACACTAGGTAAAGCACATGGATTGTTTGCAGATGTATATAAGGACATACAGTCAGATTGCCACAGTGTGGGAATATTTGGTTTCATTACAAATCAGTTAGGATGAAAGGGCCATAATTCAAAATGTGGTTAACTCATTCAAATATTAGTTGGTTGATGCATTTGCTATTTTTTTAGGAATAATTACAATATAATAAAGCAAAAAGGCCTAACTTTCAATTTCTCTATCTAAATGTGAGGTCTTGTTGGTTTTAATATTTTAATATTCAAGGTCCACTGTATACATAACTTGTAACAAATGATGTAATTTGTTTTAAAATGATAACATCCATCCTTGACCTTGTGTCATTCCCAACCCAGTGTTCCCCATATTTGTTTTGGCTCTGGTTTTTGATCTTGTGACATAACTATATCTTATTTAACCAAGTTTGCTTAGTTTACAGACATCCTTTTAATGCACTGCATGTTTATTATTTTCATAGGTAAGATAAGAATAAGTATCTTCACACAACTAAGTTTCTGATATTATTGTCCCCAATAATCAATAAATGCTTTAAATTAGGATGGAAAACACTGGGGCCAGTTCTATACTTTGTTAATGAATGAATGTACTGTCAGATATTCTTAATAAGTTGAAGTTAAGAATTTAGAATCAAAGTCCAGGCTTTTAGTGGGTAGATACATTTAAGAGCAGAATAATGAGAAATCATCTGGCCTGCTTTTGGGATTTGACCTTGTTTGTTTACTTACATTACATAATACTATTTATTTTTTTTCAAACGTGCAGCTAAAAACATAACCGAATTTACAGGTCGACTTACCTTTTGCGTCTGCAACTATTATGTGTAATGATCCCAAGCACTGCAAGCAAATAAGAGCCCATAACACATGGGCACGGCTTGGCAGCGACATGGCTGCTAAAATTCCCTTCAGAAAAATGTTTTGTCTAATTGTCGACTATTCCGTAAAAAAATAAACCAGAACCACTGAAAAATCACAGAACTGCTAGGGAAACCGGGAAATCATATAGGTTAAGGTCCCCAGTACAGCATGACACAGAACATTCAGATTCGACTGTGCTTAGAGAATCGCTGCGACACGCCTTTCACAACGGTCATTGAGTGAGTGTTAGATACATAGGGAGAGAGAGAGAGAGAGAGCAAAGATAGAAAAACTATGCGTCTCGTTTATTCATTGCCAGTCGTAGCAGTCGCCGCACCGCTAACGTTGAGGGATTCAAAGTTCGACTTCTACTTGAATACTAATTGGAAGGTTCGATTACAAAAAAGTGCCAAATGACAAACAATACATTTCTCGGGAGAGAAAAAAGGTTTCTCTATACACACCCCTAACCCACGTACGTATTCTTTAAGTTCTTTAATCAAGGGACTTAAACACAAAGTTTTGTGATACATAATTGTTCTTTCTTAAGTCCTGTATTTTTTGAGATGTTCGGTACGGTAACTTTCATTGTTTTGCCTGACCGAATCTGAGTTTACTTGGTCGAGAAATTTGGCGAATAAACACAATGTTATGGTATTACGTATTTGTCACTTTGTAATCATTTTAAGCAATATCGGTTGATCTAAGAATTAAATGACCGATGTCAAAAGAGTTTGTCACTGTCACATAAACATTCTTATAAAAATGTCCAACAAATCTTCAAATTCACGGGGTTGTAGGGCATGTTTTCGTGATTGTTATAAATTAATTCATGAAAAAGATGTAGAGGCATATTTAAATTTCTCAGTGCTAAAAGAGTATGTATTAGTAGGAAAATCATAAAATAATTTAAGGTAAATGCTAGTTGAGAGAAAAGTAATGCTTTTCAGCGTTCAAAAGTAACATTCTTATCAGAATCGGACATGCAACCAACAGATTCCGAAATAGTTGATGAAAACGATGGAAGTATAATCTTTTTAATTTCATTGATAAGTGATAACTGAAAACCATGATAAATCATAAGATGATTGATGCAATTGATGTCCTTCAGGCATCATAAACGGTCTCATTTCTATTTTTACTATAGAAAGTGATTTTTTTTAAATTGCGATCCCTATTTTTTATACAATTGTTGCAAATGGCCAGGAGCATTTGTAATATTCTGGTTTTTAATGTCAGTGTCTAGTGGTAAACAACATTTTCAACACTATTTAGATAAATCCATGTTACGTGCGGTGGGTATGTCACGTTACATTGGGGAATACCCCCACCCCCCATTTGAGATTAAAAAAACGCTCTTAATTTGCATCATTCATAACTTATCTCAATTGATTTGATAATGTCCAAGGTTGCCGCCCCCCCCATTTCAAATCATGGCTCCGCGCCTGGTCACGTTGGTAGACTGCTAGCTCATAATAAAGAATACATTTTTGAAGGAAAATATAAGGGGCGTGACAGAATTTCATGAATCAAATTAAAGCAGATAAAATAGTGTGTTGACTACCGATTATTATTTGAAATAGTCATAAAAAGAGGTCATTTACCAAAGTTCAAACATGAATATCTCGAATAAGAATTAGTTTGTCGAGGCAAACATAAAGGCTTGAAAAAGAGAGTACAATGTACACTTAGACAGGTAATTAAGTTTGAAAAGGTTTTTAAAATGCACTCATCTTCAGCAGATATACAACACAAGTTCTTTTCGGGTCTTTGATATATACAACCCAAGGAATGTGCGGGTTAACCCAATATATCAAACCTATATATTGTTGACATCATACTATAAGTCAGAATAAGGTGAAAGTTAATAAGGAAAGTGAAGGCTTGAGACATTCATTATGTTAAGAAAATACACTTAAAAATGTCAAATGAGACGTCTTGGATACTTAACAATTTCATGTGTGGTTCTCCTAACATGCATAATGTCATGCGAAGTGTTTTGTGTCCGCTAAGACTTTCAAGTAATATCGATGATTGTTCGAACAGTTTCATTCTTGTGGTGACAAGATTTGACTTTTTAAAAGTTGTGCTAAGGATTTTTATGATCTTTGGATTGAGAAACGATTGTCAGTTTGGCAACTTTGGTGCCAAGTGCTAAAAGTCTTAGGGGACATTCAAAAGATTGAATCAATCAATATATTTAGTTAATCAATTGAATCAGATTTGTTTTGACTGAATGGAAATTCGCTGAATGGCCCCGCTATTGAACGGAGAAATCCATTAAATATATTGAATGATTCAATCTTTTGAACGTCCCCTTAGTAATATCCATAGTATTATGTAACCTCGTTGGTAATATTGGTAATATTGTGTTTAACCGCCCTTGGCACCAATTTACACAACACAAGCAGTCATTCCGTACAAAACAGACGAAGATATTAAAGCAGAACGCCTGCAACAATTTCAGAGCCCATAAAAAGTACTTTGGACCTGGGACCCTTAAGTTCTTCAATGTCTTATCATTGGCAGGGGCGCCGGAAACAGCGGGGGCGCGACTGCCCCCTTGCCTTTTTTGTTTACTATTTGGAGTCATACTAAGGTTTGTTTTTTTCACTCTTTTGCCCTTTTTATCTTCCGGTGCCTCTGCCCATTGGATCCCGCAAGGTTTTTTAAATGGTACTTCGTACATATTTTTTAAGTCAAGCGTCGTTTGGACACTTTAAACGGCACACATTGTTAGTGTTAATATAAAGTTATCAATAAGGCGGCAGTAGAAGTCAAAAGGTTTGAAGGCGATCAAGTCAAACATCGGAAAATACTTTGTCTTCTAGCGTGGCTGAGTCAAGGTGCGATCACAGATAAGGGAATAGTATTAAATCTTTTTCCTGTGGATGCGATTGAAACAGGAATATTTGTTCAAGACGAACAATGTTTCTCAATATGTTTCTTTATATTTTGCTCACCAAAGAGGGGTATTTTCCATTTCCCCTTAGAAAAACTCAAGATCTGTCGAAATTCCGCTTTCAAATGTTTCTTTACATTGTTGCTTACCAAATCATCTTTTCTGTCTTTCCTATCTCCATTTTCTTTTTCTTTCTCCCATTCTCTCTCTTACCAGGCGCGTAGCCAGGATTTTGAAATGGGGGGGGCAACTGCCATTTTTTAGATTAGTTAAAAATGATGCAAATTTAGAGCAATTAAGAGCATATGATCGAAGAAATGGCCGAATATTTTTTAGATTATTTAAAAATTGTGTTTATTTAGAGAAGTTATGGTCTCAAATGGGGGGGGGGGTTCTCCCATGCCCCCTGGCTACGCGTCTATCTCTTACTCATTCTTTCTCTCTCCCATTTGTTTCTTGTCCATGTCACCTATCTTTCTCTATCTTGTTTATCCATAAGGGAGCGTTCAAATATCATCTTACACCCTTTTGAGGGGTTTTGGACCCCTCCCCCCCTATATTCACCTTTCTTA
>JAUUEB010474947.1:1355-11407 GCA_032362205.1 Clione limacina | reverse complement strand
TAGTGAAAAAACTACTTGAGTACTACTCGACCACAACCCTGCTTAAAAGTACGATGTAACGTCAGACGTACGTTGCTGCACAGTATACTGGATACCCGTCACATTTGCTTGTGTATTCACAATCAGTTTCAAAAACACAATTGCAGTATGTTGATTGAACTTACAACCGAAGAGGATGTGTTTAAAGCGATTCAGAAAGAATTTGCGTGTGTTTCTTTGGGTTAATTTTGTCAGGTCAGTAGGTATGTTGGATAGTCTATTTGATCCTTGTTTTTCATTTAAAAATGTGCAATGTTTGTCTTTTAGGTGCAAACAATCTGCCACTGGCGCCTATACCATTGGGCGTTACTTTTAAAAATGTGTTATAATTGTTAACCTTTTCTAATTAAAAAAATATTACAATGTGTATCTCTTCCTTGAACTTAGTAAATCTTAATTTCTAAAAACGTTTTTATCATGTCAAATAAACATTTTTTTTACTTCAAGAAATTAAAATATCATGTTTTTTAATTTTAGCTTCTTCCGTCAGTTAAACTGATATCGTAATAAATATTTTCCAAATGCGCCATTTTCATCAAGGAAATTACGAGCGTTATTGAGGATAATGTATGTTTATATGTTTGTGTCTGTCCCTGTACATGTTTGCAGGTGTGGCTATGTGTGTATATGTGTATGTGTATTTTTGAAAGTGAGAAAGTACTCTATTCATAGTATGTTGCCCATGATAACACCTGGTTAGGAAAATCACAGCATTGTTCTAGTTAAAAGGGCTGGATCCCCATGTGTCCCCATACCTATGTGTCATCGTACCTATGTCTACATGTGCAAAACTGTGTCTACATTGGTTTAAGAGGTGCTTACATTTGTAAAAATGTGTCTAACTGTGTTAAGGTGTGACAAAAGGTGTAAAACTGAATCTTCATGTTTCAAGATGTGTCGACATGTGTAAAACTGTGCATGCATGTGTAAAACTGTTCCTGCATGTGTAAAGCTATGTCTACATGTTTAAAACTGTGTCATCATGTGTTAAGGTGTCCCTACGTGTTGTGCCTACACGTGTAAACATGGGCCTACATAGGGACGGGGACACATCGGTACGCTCCCGTTAAAACATCACAATTTCGACTAATATAACATTTAATTAACATCTGATAAAAATACTGGAATTTTGTTTTGACAAATTGATAACTAAATAATCTGTATTTTTACATTAGAACTTAAGTCAAATCTTGTTTGCTTTCAATGACACCGTGATAAATGTTATTTCTGCATAACCAGTGTATTAAGCAGATAATTATTTTATATTTCTGAAAATAATGAGTCTAGGCTGTTGGTACATAGTGGCAGATCTGTTTCTAAAAAATATTGATGTGATAATATTATTCTAAATAATAATAACATGTTCAAAGTAAGTGTTGCCAAATCATAATTGTTAGTAAATTGTATGTTTGTCATGTCATATGCATGTCAAATATTAACAGGTCGTTATTTTAAGTCCCCTAATTGGGTAGAACATCATACTACCGTCTATGTAAACAGTACACTATCCTATCTAAGTGGCATAAGTCGATAGGTTCACAGGAAGGAAGGATTCGCGATTTGTTAACAGCTAGTGTATTTTAAAAGCTTGGAAATGAGATGTCAGGGTACTATAATTTGAAGTTGCGGTGTAATGGAGTGTTTCCTCGAAAGTCTATTACAGTGATGCTTTTCTGTCGAAGAGTCCATTAGCGCAGTTCACACTTATCTGTTAACGGAAGGATGCAGTCAAAGAGTAGAATTTTAACTTTAATCAACCACTCACAAACAGAGGTCAAGATTGTAGACAATTATTGTAGCCTTCACCTCAGAAATTGGTTTTTTAAAATATTGTTTTGGTCTAACTGAAACTGGCTGGTTTTGTCGCATATGTACTGTCATCAGACTATGGTCTGTCAAGCAACCAGCACCACACTTGCTATTTGCATTATGAAAACGTCATGACAGGTCACTACCGGACCTCAAACATCTATGAACAAGTACAAGTATGACAAGACAACCATGCTGACGTATGCTGTTAAAACATAGTTTTATTGAGAATATATCTACATTCTCTTATTCTTAGCTACCTGTCTTAACATTGTGTTGTATAAGTCAGACTGTGTTCGGTCATTTACTGAGAAGTGTTCCGTAAATATTATTCATCACGCCAACGTTATACTTTCCAAACACACTGTTTTAGTTTCCATAAATGTTGTATATGTGAAATATTCCATTTAACTCGTATGAAATAAGATGCAGTCATCTTCTGACATTGAAGTCATTATCAAGGTGTTTAAAGAACCTGTCTCCGGGCTTGTGATAACATGGGTATTTTGACATTACCGGACCTGTTATTAACGAGCTTAAGGACGTGTGGGCACAGTAAATTGATTTTAAAAGCAAAACTTACTCATGGTCAAAACCTCACAGAGCTCAGAATGGATCGGTATTGATCGCAAATGAAAGATAAGATCCTGACGATTACAAATATATATTAATGGTATGCCCTACAAAACATCAGAATTAGTTCCGCAGTTATAGGATCCAACTTGACCGTGCGGTCATCAACAATTTTAAAAATATCGTTTTTGAACAATTTGGTACATTAAAATATTAACCCGTCGAGAAATATCCGATGAAAGTATTTAACGTAACTTAAAGTAACTTTTAAGGTGTATTCGATTTTTTTGAGTTAGGTACTCGCCATACATAAATATACCAGGTGTTAAACAATTTGAATCATGAATATGTGTCAAATTTTCGTTTTTATATATCTAAATATAATAAAATATGCATGTATTTTTCTGTTAAGGGTGGTAACGATTATAAATCATTGATAATGAAAAAACTAAAATATCAAGAAAACTACGAGTATTCTTAAGGGTTTGTTTTAAGCAAGTGCGCATTTAGTTTCCTAAGATTTTGTCTATTCTAATTGATAAATACAAATTGTCTCATGTATTAAGTTTGTTTACCGTCTTTTTGAAACTCTTTTATTCACTTCATTTAAATTTCAATGCATTTTTGTGATAGCTTAGCTTAAAAATCATGGTTTGAATCTTTGATTACATTTGAATACCTCCTTTTTACGTGTCTTGATTATTTTTGTACAGATTATTATTATTTTTTTAATAGGCTACCTATTCAACAAAAACTGTTCAATTTGTGTTTGAAAAACAAATGTGTTTTCTGTTGGACTAAGTATTATCATGTTACAAGGGTTTTTGATTTTGTTGAAAATTAAAGGAGCGATGAAAGTTAGTTTTTAACATGTAATATTAATACTGGTGGGCAAATGAAAGGTAACACTTTTGATTCATCATGTTATATTTAACACATAGGATATTAATTAGATTTTAATTTAATTCATGAGCAAAAAAAGCACATTAAAATTCAGGATTTGTTTCTGTACGTGTATTTGCAAAAACATATTTTTTTAAATGTTTTACTTATTTTGTTGGTCAAATTTTTTTTGTATTAGTGGTTCAGCAAATACATCTCCAAGGGTACCGAGAACCGGAGTTTAATTTTTTGTTCTCTTTGGGTTACAACGCTAACATTTATTGGAAAAACACAAAAATTAGCAATTAACTAACACAAATATAACAAGGTCCATAACTCGGTACACAAATATTGTACAGTTTTGAATGTATGCATGGTAATATTTCTAACTATTTTGTTATTCGACGTATACTCATTGTATATTGTTTGTCTGAAATTATTTTTTATTTACAAAATTTGGCGGCCATTTTAATTTTTTGTCGAGCATCTTGAGCTGTAAGCGTGGTAAACTTAATATTCAAATTAAGCATACCTACATTATGTTAAATTAATTACTTCCTTATTCCGACCAACAATCTTCTAGGGCTACAAACTCTTGTTAATAAGACAAGTCTGAACAAATTCAAGCTGTAAGGTTATTGTGACTGTCGGTGAAGGCGACAGCGTAATCATCAAGGTTATAATCAAGTAATTAACAACTGTTAATCGGCACCTTCGACCGAAAAAGGGTTAGATGATATTTAGTCTGTTTTAAAACATTGAAATATTTTTATATGGTGTGCTATTTTATAATTTTGATAAAAAGTGGAACATGTAGGCACAGAAATTTGTAGAATATAATTTTCATTGTTACTACAGAGCCAGTTTTCAACTTGGCACACGGTGACTATTTAGCATCTTTTGATAGGGGAGATAATTTTCCAATGCCAGTTGTAGAAATTGTAGAGTAACTTTTTTATAATAAAAACCACAAAAAAGCTGCAGTTCGTTCCTGAAACCAGGAAATCGGGCTAACGTTCATTAAATTTACATAGTAAAATACTGTTTTTATAATGACTTGATTCTAGCTCAAGGTTGCGCGCCGGTAATTGTTTACACCTTCAAATTGCTACTTTTAATAGTTTTAGCGTTGTAACGGAGAAATATGAATAAGTGTGAATCTGGCTTTTGGTAATCATTGATATGAACTTTTTGATACAATGAACACAAAATTAATTCGAACAGTCAAATTTGAAAAAAAAATCAGCATGCGCACATATAACTGCTTGATACAGTAACTTTAGATTTTTACCCCTTTGGAGTCAAAGCTGAAATAAAGGTAAACTACTGGGCCTGGACTCGTTTCATGAAGATACGACTAAAGCTGGGCCTCCAGCATTGTGCGGGCTTGTTTATTGGGGGTCCGGCAAATGTAAACTGCTTGTCCTATAACTTATACCGGACTTTGTTGCTTCCAAATATTGAAGTTTCTATCTAACTTTGCTTATTACTTACCAGGTAGGTCGATTTATAGACGTTACCCGTTACATTGTCAGTCGAATACCAATCTATTGATAATAGTATGCCATATTGTGAAACACATGTGCATATCACTCATACCACGTGTTTATGATTATGTTTCCTTAAATTCAAAATACTTTGTCCTGTGGATTTAGATTTTGTCCAATCAAAAATTTCAATTTACAATTAATAGCAGCTCGGAACCTTTATGATTGTATGCTTCTTTGTTTGTTTGATACACACGTGTGCTGAGTAAAGGTTAGAGAAATGTGTTGCGCCAGTAGGGTCCAGTAGATAGCAAAATATGACACTTCAATCTACCTCTGACTTCACGGACTCCGGTGAGAGCGTCAAGGATGAGTCACAATCACGTATTAAGAAATTTCTTATGGACGATCAAATGACAAGTGGGAGAATTAAGTCACGTCAATCTTTTTTATGTTGTACATCCGTCGTCATGTGGCGGTAAATAATGCATCTATGATGGAACTTATTTCAGTTATATTCATGTTTCATTCAAAATAAACTTATTTTTTTTGAACAATTAACATGTCTTTTTTTTAGTTAAATGAGTTTATAAAATGCTGTACCAACCAATTTGTTTTCAACAATTATTTTGTAGCACGTATGCTACTGTAAATGTTTTAATAAAGATGTCGGGCCAAAAAATAACCAAACAATTGGGATTCAAGATTTTTTTTAGGAGGTTGTTATGTCTGATATAGCCGGACCTCCAGCCTCGTCCTTTTATTATCTGTGCTATATTCATCACATTTTTATCCTTCTAGATGGACTAAAGTTTTTTTATATAAGTGGAGAGTTGTTTTCAAGTAATTGATATTAAATCAAGTACAAAACGTGAGTGTTTTCAACATGTTACGTAAAAATGTTCACCGTAGGCATCAAATAGAGTGCATCCTAATATAAATCATTATAGTGAGTTAAATCAGGGGTCTTAAACTAGTAAGCTGAATTTTAAACAAATGAAGCGTTAATATTTGACGTACTTTAGTAAGAGTTGGTTGTCAAAATCTAACGTTCGCTAAGCACAACGACTAATATGCAATATGAAGTAGTCCGTGGAGTACAATTGTGTTTGGTATTTTTATTGGCATTGTCTACAAGTCCATGCGTTAATAGTTGCAAAGACTCGATATATAATCTAGTTACGGAAAAAATAAAAAGATGCAGGAAACACCTATAATAAAACAAAGAGGACATAAGGAGATGTTCCACAGCTTGAATTGTATTACAAAGACAATGTAAATGAAACAAAAAATGTTAAAGAAATTGACTAAGCTTAAGGAAGTCAGTTTACTCTTAGAAAATTGAAGATACTATGCATCGGAAGTTAGTTGCATATGATATTAAATGAGAGCGTATGGAGAGTAATCTTTCATTCAAAATGACAAGAAACAAAGTACACAAAAATACACCGTAACATGGATTAGATAAAAACAAAATGACAGATCTAATGTGTTTTCCTGGGTAAGCTGGGGAAACAGGCAAGTCTTACATTTCTGTTGGTATAAAGCGCTGAAATGGATTCATGTTCGTGCACATTTTCTATATTACTGAGGAGAAGCGATAAACGAATAAACCACAATCACCAAACAAGGAAACTTATACATTTTCGGAACAAGTTTATGTCATGTCTTTGCTGTTTCATCTATAGTGTAGATTTTAAGATAAACTGAGCACTAATGTTCCATGCTTAACTGTAAGAGAGAGTAAAACTCTGTAGGGCTTCGTATTTTATTTCAATTATACAACATACATAATACACAGTTCAACTTCCATATTGCTTCGCATGGGCACAAAAATATACATTGATATTGACCACCAATCGATTGCTATTAGTTCAAATCGAAGAAAACAGTCTCAACATAATAAAATCCTGCAGCCCTTATAGACTCAACGTTACGGAATGAGTGATCAATTTTTATAGCCTTTCAAAGAACTTTATTCTTCCTGTTTACCGGACAACAAGGGGAATCCGACTATAATCAGGTAGCTAAATCAAATATCAAAATCGATCGAAAATGTGTTATATGTCTTTGAATGTTTGGAGGGCGGGAAAGGTTGAGCACCCTTCTCAAATAATACCATGTTCCACGTCGTAGATTACAAGATCGATATCGTCATCTAACGACTACTCTATAATTAAATAGCCATTTTTTACAATATCATTGCCTGTTTAAACATAACAACACGTGTCTCTGTATACTCTCATATTTAGTCAGTTATTTTCCTACGTGCATTCATAAATGGCTAACGAAGTTACGTTGACCCGTAAGCGACGAACGTGCAATATCCATTGTCAGTTCTAACGCCCTCAGCACGAGCCAAAGAGAATTTAGAGAAATGTTTTTACACCTTGATAATGACCTTAATGCCTCAAAATGTCTGAAATGAAAATTATTATAGCAGATTTGAATTAAATATTTCAAAAACATCAATGGCGAATAATCATGAGCATTTGGTAATAATCTTACTTTTGAGAAGCATAACACTTGATTTAAACCTCAGTTAAGGATCCAAACACAGCCTTACTATAAATATCACAATAACATTGATTAAAAGAACATTGATTTTTATCGATCATTTTTTGTTCGAGAGAGATAACTGTACATATGCGACAAAAGCAGTCAATTTCAGCAAGAACAAACTTTTAAGTGAATAAGTTCCTCTCAAGTGAATACTACATCAACTGTGTCTAGACATTGTCATTTGTGTGGTAGATTAGATCAAATGCCCACTCGTTAACTGATCTCTACCATACCGTTCATATATTAAAAAGTGACACTGATGTACAGAATAACTAAAATGGATCTCCTTAGAAACACAACCTTCGCCATGAAGCCGTAATTTACATTCTCCGGCCTTGACAAAAATGTTGATAACATACTTGTTCAAGTGTCAGGATGTTTTTCCTTTTCTTATGAAAACTAGCTCTAAAGCAACAATGCCTCTAAGTACCAATAACAATTATATTGTTTCTTTGCGTGTATATATCATGTTATAATGAAGCTAAGGTTAAAGTGCAGATGCTATACAAATCTTTGAAATACCTCTTTAAAATATGGGAGGATATTGATCCAAGACATTTGTTCACGCTCTTGATGTTGAGCATTTAAATAAAAACGATTATCATTTTTTTAATTTTTACTATGCATTTTATGTATTCACGACACGCTTCAGGTGTTATACTATCGTTTAAACTTAATACTTAAATGAAATTATCACTAAGGACGCTAAGTGTATTTTGAGGTATTTAGTTATCTAAAACAATTCGTTTCAGTACGCCTTGAAATTGCAACACTTTTATATTCATTGACATTTTCCCATAAATCGTGTATGTATACTCAAGACTTACAGTCCAAAGGTTGTGGCACTGAAAGGAATATTGTTTGTTAGGTGCGTAGCCAGGGAGCATGGGGGAATGTCGCCTCTTTTTAATTAGAACATGCTATCAAATTGCACCATTTTTTACTTAGCTGAAAAACTTTCGCCGCTTCTTGGTAATTGATTTGATAATATTAAAGGATGTCCCCCATTTCAAAATCCTATCTACGCGCCTGTTGTTTGGAAATAAATGTTAACACATGTTTGTTTTTTCATGTATCAATTCTCCTTGAATTTGTTAATACAACTTATGTGATTTAGTTCATGTATAATAACGTGATATTGACGAACAAATAACTTTATTTGCATGATGCACATGTTTGTTTGGTTTAAAGAAAGTGACATATAATGGGGCATCTACTATCTAGTAACATGATGTGGCCTTGTAAAGTATATCAGAAAATAACAACCCGTTAATATTAAAGACGTATATCAATTTCAGACAGCCATGTGACATTATGATTGAGAAGCCTTCACTTCTAAAACAACATGGTCTCACCAATATTTAAAAAAATAGGATATGGGAATGTGAAAGTCCGCTCTCTTACCCCCGGGTAGTTAAATATACAGTAAAGTTTCCGTTTATTTTGATCTTACAACTCAAGGGCAGGAGTACTAAGTTACTAATGCTAACAATTTTATTGATGAAATTGTATATGTATATGTTCGTCAACAGTAGTGTCTTCTTTTTTAGAAGAATCATCTAACACACGACGTCACCACACTTTTCACTTCCCTCTGCGTCATATCTTTGCCTTTTTCTGCAGAGAATAACAATGGATCGAAGATATGTTGGAGGCGCTGATATCTGTCATACCATTGTTCTTTTTATCCAATTGACTCAACTATCATCAATCCCTACCTCATTTAAATGAGCTTGGTTACATAACCATAATTTTTACATGCATGGTTATTTTTTCGCTAAACGTCTCTTTAAATAAAGCACATGTTTTAATACTCATAATAATGAGTCACTGTATTGTTCGGAATGGACGGAAATTTAAAAAAAATAGATCAAATTAAACAGAACACAAATCGCCAACACGGATTTCCAGGAAAGAACAACAATTACCATCACTCCGTTACTTTTTATTATCTAACCTTGACAACATTATCCATTCAAATCATTTTCTAAAAAAATATGATATTTTTGTCTTTTGAAAAGAAATTGGAATTAAAGATAGCACAAATTGGCTGGACTCTTTTTGATTAAAGATCTGTTTGAATAGGGCTCTTCAACATAAACAGGTCACTCAACTGGATCGCAAGGGAAACACATCCCTCTCAATTACACCGTGCACGTGCGTAGTCAGGAATTTAAAATTGGGAACAACCTTGGATATTATCAAATATTCAAATGATAACACTTCCAATGCGTTTAATGATACATTAAATTCAAAGCCAGGGTCACATTTTGTTTCAATAAAATAGGTAAAGCTTATTGTTTGCCAATGTTCTAATTTAATGTTTGTTGCTACATTTAAGCTTGCTATGTTAAGAGATTATATAGTTTGGGCAGCAAATATTAACATCAATCACAATTTTATTTTTCTATATCTTTAAGATCCTGAAGCGTTCATAAATGTTATTTCGGTGAGAAGTAACATTAATTGCAAATGGTTTTCTACCAAATGATTTTAATTCGACGTAAATAACTGGCAACTAGATAATACAAGACTAACCATTATTTAAAACAGTTTCCTTGCGCAAAATTATAATTTACACACAAATCTATTGTTTTGAACATCAATGGTATACGTCGACTTGGACGTAAGTCTAAACCAAATTGTGTGTCTATGAACCATTATAATCTTTAAAATCCAAGTTCGGTTGAGTCATGGTGG
>JAUUEB010474936.1:0-11407 GCA_032362205.1 Clione limacina | reverse complement strand
ATAAGGAAATGTTTTTTTTTATTATTTTACTCGGTTTCGGGTTTGTACTCTATCTGAGTACTCATGTTTCTAGTTTATTTATAGTTTAGTGCTCACGCGTCTATACACATTTTATAGACGGTTAAAATACACAACCTCCAATGACGTAGAAACACACATTGCTCATACATGCTGTTGTTTTTTTTATCTTACTGTCTACAAATAACAATAACTGATCTGAAAATCTTAACGATCTTTGAGTCCTAACTCCATCATGTAATGATTTGCCACATACCAATCAGCATTCTAATTTAAAGGCGACATTCATTTGTCCATTTTTTTAAAGTTTGTGTTTTATGTTTTTCATACATCAGTTTTAAGCGTGACGTTTTATCACATTATTTTATTTAAAGTGTATTTTCGAACACATTTCTTATGAAATTGTATTTGTTTTATTTTCAGGTGAAGACAAAGATACAGGATTTTCTAGAGAGTGTAAGTTCTTAGTTTTTTAATCTCAATTATTTCTTATTGTTTCAAGTTTCTCTCAATATTTCTTTTTCACGTTTAACCTGTAATGTTTTATCGCTTTGATTTGTTATAATAATGTACTGACAGACTTGCTTTGACAATCACTTGTATATAACAACATTAACATGTGTCCCATAAGACCGGTTGTCTTCATTGACCATATTGGTTTTGTTCTCTATAATAAAATTCGCTATAAATACAACTTGCCCGTGAAGACTATTTTCCCCAAGCATAATCAGTTGTCCTTATAGACAGGCTTGACTTAATCTATTTAGACTATTTAGACTGTGACTTTTATCCGATTTTTTGTTGGACTTGTTTTGGCCACATTTGTTTATATTTTTTTGTAATTATTATCAATTGTCTTCATATTATTCTCTTATTTCCAGAAACTGCCCACGCTCTTAATCCTTGATTTATTTCCCCCTATATGCCATATATCCACCTGCTATAAATGTGCGTCTCTTATTATCTTTGTTATCATAATGCACATCCACCAGCTTCCGTTACAGTAATCTTGTGACCTTTACCCCCTGTCTCTTCTATCTATGCCTAAGTTGATGTCTTGTTTTGCGCATTTTTTAGAACAATTGAAGAAGACATTTTGTTTGGCCTGACTTGCGTCTATCTTCCTGTTGTTGCCTGAAAAATATGCCATGATGATAACAGGCTTGAAGAAACAATTCAAGTAATCTGCCCAGTAGCGGATGCCATGTCAGATTTATGAATTTGACCTGTCTCACTGCTCATCTCTGGCATTTAGTTTTCCTGATAATACTTAGGAGATAATTACTCATTTATCAAATACAAAAAGAACAAAATAGCACACTTGTCTCTTTTCATTTTTTGTAGCCATTTGTATGATTCACAATGGGTAAGATTACTCGATTTTGATTTCCTAATTACACAAGGGCATTAGAACAGGTAAGGGAGTCGTGAATTATTTTGAGATTTTCTTACTTTTATTTTAGATGCGCCCCAACGAAAAGCACAGCTTCAAACAATCACATACTGATTTTATTTGGTGTCTTAATATCTAATCTAGTGCCATTTAGGGTGAACTACAGTTGTCATTTGCGCTGTTTGTAATAATTAGTATAAAACGCTATTTTAGATAATATTAAATGAATGACAATATACATTTCATGTAACTTAGCAACACACTCACATTTTAGCAGAGGTTTTAAACAAAGCACTGATTTGATTCTCACCAAGCACAGAAGAAGACGCATACATTAAAAATACTTTTTTTCGCGAGGATTTAATTTTCGCGAATTTTGCGAGTGGACACCTGCTTCGCAAAACTTAGATCCTCGCGAAAATATGAAACTGCAAGTTACTAGTTTTATATTGAGGATTATTTGAGAAACAAACTTATCAGCATTCGCGAAAACTAAATCCATCGCAAAAATTAATTTTGGAAATTCGCGAAAAAAACAGTACTCGCGAAATAAGTGATTTTACAGTAGTTTCTAAAAAAAATAGGGCTCAGCCGTTCATGCCAATTTTGCTGCAACAGGTGGTGCAACTTGGTGTGTACAATATACATATTTTGTAATTAACATGCGAAGTCAGTTTTGTTCAGTATGTAAAGGGTGGTAGAAACCAGGACTATATTTAGGGGTTTTAAATGGGGGATGGGGTATTGGCAAATCGTTTTATTTGTATCGGGTGTTTACAATTTTAAAACGAGGACCTCGCCAAATTATGTTTTGTTCCTATGTTTTGGTAGACATTTTGCGTTCAAAATCTTGAATATGTGTGATGGAGCATTAAGTGACCCGAAATTCTAGTCGATAATATGTTCCTAATTTAGAATTAACATTTCTATATTGATACCTCATTTATGTTAACATCCCCCCTCTTCACACGGTATACCCCCCCCCCCCCCCACTCCCCCATCCCTCAACCACTAGCTATGTTATTTCAGGGTGAACAAATGAAAAATCAGTTTAAAAAGAATATCGTAAACTTAACATTTTGTTTGTGCGCTGCAATTAAAGCAAAGAAAGAAGTCGTAACCCTGCTCGTTGTTCAGAGACTGTTTACATATGATATCATTGTGCACCCGTGCATGGCTTTATGATAATAAATGTATTGTTAGTAGATCTCACTATACAAACGGGTGACCACGGGATTTCTCGAGACAGACGATGTTGTTATTTTTTTTATCTCGCTTCTTTACTTGCTGATATCTTGTGTGTGCATGCAATAATTACTTGTTCGTCTTTTCTTACAACATAATATGTTAGGCCATCCAAAGCTTCGTCCTCTCTGTTGTTGAGCTTTGAGGTATGATGTAAAGGAATTGGCTGATTTCAGATTGAAATTGTACACTCAGTGTCAGAGTTGTGTCGCACGTTCCACACATTACGACACATCTATAAATATATATATATATATATATATATATTATACATGCCAACTTGAAGCACCCCCATCATCACGCGAGACAATATATAACGTAAATTCTACATAATTGTCATACATCTCAAACCTGAGGATCACATGTTTACGTTAACTGTACGTTCAATAAACAGGTTGTCTTACATGACACGATACCAGCTTGAAACAAAAAGCTTTTTTGTACAACCCAAAAACTATTTTCAGCTGCAGCTTTAAGTGAAACTTTATTTCTTTTTTTTGTGTGAATTATCGGAAATCAAAATAAGAAAGTTTTGGATATGTACGTCATTGCAAAAAAGGATACATAAAACAGTATTCAAGCCTTTTTATCATTGTAGTTTTACTATCTTATTCCCACGTATCCGTTGGGGTCATCCTGCCTTAACCATAAGCCGTTAATGTAGTTTGTTTTTAGGCTTGATGATTTGTAGTCTGGAATTGTAATAAACAGTCACGTTATCATCATGAACAACGGGATGGGCGGTCATCCAAGTACGCCTGTTTTTGTCATTAAATGCCCTAGTTTGACCGTTACTTCGCGTTAACGTCTCTTTTGGTGTAATGCTGAAATATGCATGTATATTAATTGTCGGGTGATAGGTCTGGAATATGCAGTTGTTTCAATTAGTATAGTAATTTCCTTTTGTGTCTTTGGAGATGCTGATAGCCTTTTTAAAGTTCATATCATTTTCAAGCCATTAATGATGCTTCTGAGACCGCCTGATTTCGCCTAAAAACGGCAATTCCTGTTTGTGAAGCCAGACTGTAGATTCATTCAAATACTCTGTTGCAAATCTTAATCCTCAAAACAGTTTTACGATAACATTAAATTCAAACTAATACTTCAAAGGGTGTTAGCGAACTGATAGCGATGAAAGCTTCAATAATTGCAGTCTTATCTAAGGAAGAATGTGAGAAATAATGGTGTTCAGGTGTTGAACATGTTTTGAATATTTTTATCTCTGATACTATTTTATTCTTTAAGTACGGGGTCGAAATAAGAAGAAACAACTTTGCCACACGTCAGGGTGATATCTAACTTCCGTTGTAAAAATGTTACCTACTCATTCCATACCAATCAGCTCTGTAGACTGTATCTGTATTCTTAGTAACAAACACTTGTAACTCGTAACTTGACACAAACAGACATCTAAAAACAAAGATAATACTTTTTAAATAACACTAATCAATTATAGAAGACTTTAACATAAACAAACGTCATTATTTTTGTATTTTCATCAGCTTATTTTTTTTTCTTTGCCCCACTTTTTTTAAATGAGACAAAGAGAAAAAACTTTTTCTGTTCCCTGTTTTTAAATGAGACAAACATATAAAACTTTTTTCTTTGCCCCACCCCGAAGGGTGTAGTAAAAGCTAGAATATACTGCCCTGATTTCATACCCGAGACCTAATCTCATTACTTTTACTCCGTTGTTTTCCTTTCAATGTATACTGTCTTGTATTTTATCGTTTTATTTCTTCACGGGTCACGATGACTCTCATCCCTCCCCTCCCCATACACCTTCAGCTTCTCGCCTTGGATGCCCTGATAAGAAATATAAGGTAAGAATATCGCTTTATGATATAGCTGTTTCCCTATCAAGTATCGCCGATTTATTGAATAGTAAGTTTGGGGTAGGGGAGTTATTCTTCTCTGAAATGAATGGGTTTTTACTCACAGGACTGGTGCTGTTAGATGTAGATAATTTTAAACATGTTTTTTTAAACATTGTTTTCAACGACTTTGCATCCTAACCCCAGACAGCCATGAAGAAGGATAATACACAGACAATAGCGATAATAACATGCACTAACGGTTGGCTCTTTTATCAAAAAGAAATATGTCTCTAACTCAAGGATTATCTGAACTTGCTACCTGCTGTGAAATCAATTAAAATACTTAAAGTATTATTTGAGTTGAAACTACATGAGCGGACTATACCTATTCATTTAGTCATGAGACAAATTACTAAATCGTTTTTCCTCCGCTGCATCACTTGTCCTGTTTGTCGTCAGTACCAGGTGGCGCTGTTAGCGCATGTGCAATAATATAAACTATCTTTATAGTCGTCAGCTGGCGCTTTCAGCTCATGTACAATATTGGAATGTAACCATGTTATTGCTGATAATGAAGCTTATGCTTGGCATCCTCGCAACAGAAACATAATAACACCAAACCCGGCTGTTGAGTTCTTTCACGTCATTCCTTTGTTATCCGACACAATAACTCAACATTAACTTGGTTCCACAGCGAGCAGATTACTTACAACAAACTGTCTCCATGGCACCCATGTCAACCACACAACGGCATTGTTCAGGGTTTTGACGCTTCAATTTATATTCAAGATTTTCTTTAATCAAACATCTTGTTTTTTTCTGAACATTGATTATGATGTTGCTTTTTGAATCACGAGAGGTTCATTAGTTTGTAAATCACGAGAGGTTCATTAGTTTGTAAATCACGAGAAGTTCATTAGTTTGTAAATCACGAGAGGTTCATTAGTTTGTAAATCACGAGAGGTTCATTAGTTTGTAAATCACGAGAGGTTCATTAGTTTGTAAATCACGAGTTCATTTTCATATGTTGTTCATTTTCACTTGTTGTTGTTGGTGATAAACTATTTTCCTTTAGACATTTTGATATATCAACATGTATTGTTGACGACTGCTCCAAACTACACATTAATTTTTACAAAATATATACGTTACTGTCGTTCATTACCACATTCATATCTTTATGGACTAGTTAACATGCATTTCATGACCGTGGACTATCAACACAATTATAATAATTTATATGTAATTGGGTCAAGCCTAAAATGAAGCCCGTCATTTATTTGAATAATTAAATAAAACACAAGCATGCGAACCATATGCCACTTTCACCGTCCTTTGTAATGCCGGGGTTGATCTTAATTGCATTAGCTTTGTACATTCTATTATCTCCCTCTCACGTCACTACACTGGAGTGATTCCTATTAACGTTTAATCCATAAGACAATACATTCTTTGAGACCAAGTTCGTTTATCTATCAACTTTAGCAGATACAAAACTTTCAATTTCCCACCTTTATGTCGCTCTACAGACCAAGCAAGTCAATTCAAAATAATGTTTTTTGGTTCCATATATATGATAATAAAATGAAATCTGTAAATATTGAAAAATGTACCTTCTTAAATCTTTTTTTCCGACATTGTGTAACATTTGCTAACATTAATTTTCTTTCATTTATCTGACACACGATATATTATATAACTCTTTGAAATCTCTCAAATTGTGTATCTCCCTTTTCTCCTTTTTTCGTTTTTTTTGTCTCTATCAATTACAACAAGTCTTAGCAGTGTGTTACAATGTTACTCTCTCTGAGGTCATCATAATCTTGCTCACAGCTATCATTTCACACCTGACAAAACAATAAACACAAGAACTGTCTTAAATGTCAACGTCCTACGCCATGAATACCAGGCATTGTTACATCTTGGCACATGCAGAATATCAGACAGGTGTTGTTACATCTTGAGTCATAGCTACAGTAATTGGTACATGTAACTTGAATACATGTATTATTGTCACGTTTTAACACTGATAGTTTTTTTTTAATTTTGTTAACACCAGTGATGCTGTCGATAGTCATGAAAGTCATGGAAAATAAAAATGAGACCGGTGACGATCAGTAAGCCACGCTTTCCCCTCCAGTATTTTTAATTAAGAAAAGATAACAGACCCTCAATGTTTTGTTGTACCACTCCCTTAATAACCAAGATATTTTGATTTGTTTGTGTCACGAGACTTCTCTTTGAACAGTTTTGTTATTCATTAGGTTAATGTGACCTGTGACGAAGAGTTAAGTTTTTATAGATTCTTTTTCGCTATGTTCTGTTAAACAAGTACCTTTATCCATTTCTATCACCTTCTGTAATATTCAGGTGTTAAAATAGTTTTTTTTTTAATATTTTATACTTAAACACAGTTATAAGTTCTTTTGGTAGAAAGCAGGGATGTAGGATTTTCAAATGAGAGGGGGACATAATGAGAATAAAAATAATACCGATGTATTTTATAGGTGATTGATATTTTGTAAAGGGATTAAGAGAGCGGGGGCATTTTCAAATGGAGGTATTTTTGGCAAAGCGCGAATACTAATTAATTGCGCCTAACGCGTGTTTTGTTTCTTCTTTTGGTAGAATGCAGAGGCGTCTTTAGGCTTTTAAAATTATGCGTGGATATTGGCGTGAAACTCTATTACAGAAAGCGCGAAGTGGTTGGGTTTGTATATGAGATCATTTGTAATAACCTTAAAGCATTGTAATTTGGACACTTTCTTCTTCCTTTACTTATTCAAACTGTGGGGGCATATTTGAGAATACAGGGACGTATATCTAGACTTTAAAAATGTGGGGATTTGGCGCAAAGCACCTTTACTGAAGCGCAAAGCACCTGACTTTCTACAGAGGTGTTCATTTTTGAATAATATTTTAGCATTTAAAACCCAAGGGGAAAATTAGTCTTTCGATACTTGCTTCTTCTTCTAATTCTTAAGCTTGGGTTGTATTGGCCCGAATCGTGCTCACCAACTACGCGAAGTGTCTGAGTTGTGCATGTTAGTCCGTTTTTGAACATGTTTATGCATTGGAACCTCAGGGGGGAATGGATACTTTCTTATTCTTCTTTTATTCTTCTTTTGAGCTAATTCTTAGAGAGAGTCGGGAAAGGCTGATGTGACGAAGTCGATAGTATTCAAATATACGCATGAAACAAAGAAATTATGAAACGTGTTTCAAACTATATAACTTTTCATTCCTGATAATTAACTCTTTCGTATATGCTGCATATTCCATAAGAAAAAAACAAATATATTGTTTTGATAATACACATTATGTCCAATAAATATTATTTTATTTATCTTAGAAATGATCTAAGGAATTTCCTTATATCAAAAATGTAAAAACAATTAGCACAATTCTGTCCGTACATCTTGGTGTATTATGTACATTTAAGCGAGAGAAACATAATACATATTATTATCGCCGTTATTTGACATAAGCAAATGGAAAGAGCGAAAGATGGATAATGAGAAGACAAAGCAGGCTAGATGTATTGAATGTTCCTGTCCGTATATTTAGTTTATAATGTCCACGGCAGATGTTCTATAGCTATCTCACATGGCAGATTTTAACAAAACTTCAGGTAAGAGAAATTACGAAAACTTACGAATTGTTCCGACGATATGCGTGGGAATTATGTCAAATTGTATCAGCGGGGTAAAATGGGCGGGACAATAAGGCACTCTTGCCAGTTAGAAACATGTGTCTAACATTAAAGCCATAGAGCGAATAAACACATTATATGACAGGTTTTGATTAATTGTCAAATTCATGCGTTCTTTTTCGCCATGTCTGCATGATATAATTTCCAGTCTTATCTCATATGTCAACTGACATGAAGAGTGTGGCTTGTTTTATGTTGTTCAGGACAGAGGTTGCCAGAAAAGCAAAGACGATTGTAAATTCGGCTTGTATTACAGTAAACATGCTTAATTACAATCATTTTTCAACTGTCTCAAGCTTTGTTAATAGTGGCCCTCCAGGCATCGAGTAATGGCCTATTTTGGCAGTGTTATGTTAGAGACAAACACGATAATACGTATAAGATCACAAAATGCCATCTGATATAATTGAAATCAGAAATCTTAATTACGGCTTGAAATGCAACTCGAATCCAAATTATTTTCCTGTCTAAATACCTTAACTAGGCGTTGATCTACTATTTATACTTGAATCGTTCTGAAAAAAAGAAAAAAATGACACATAGCATAACAAAATAGACAAGTGTTATAGTAAATTATTCTAAGCGTGAGAAAGCTTGACAGTCTCTATAAAATGAATTTCTGAGTCTTAGATATGACTTCTCGTTGTTTTAAGGACGTGGCTAAATCCACTGTCCTTTGGATTTAGCCTAGTTGGCTAAATTCACTTTTCTGTTAATTACACGGATGCATTCATGTGTAGTGATAATAGCTTAATCAAATTAACTCCAACAGTTCATTTATATAAGTATCAGCGCTTCGTTTAAATCCGAAAAAGTGTCAAACTTGTTTCCTACAGAAAACGCCATCGTGGCAAATATGGTATTGAATACCTAAATAAGAGTCACACTTGAATTAAAATGCACAAATCAGTCCATAACTATGAGTGAAATACAGTATGTAAGTGTGTACTGAAGTTAGTAAGTTTCGAATATAATATCACTCTGAAATTGTAATCCAATATATTCCGTGTAGGTAACCGTAGGAACGTTTAGGGTGTAGGTGAGAAAATGAATGAAATCTGAGGTATATAAGCAGAAATCCAGACGAAATCTTCTTTCTTGCCAATACCGTGTCTCAATAACCATAGCCTCTCGACTGTCTTATGGCCCCCAGGGCTAGTTTGACAGACGCCTTCATCCTCATATTGTTTCATCACACCGCCTGTCTTAGGTAAGTTCAGTGATCACACCTTGATTTGATAGACAGTGGTCAACCATGTACCCAGGATTATGACAGATACGCGCTATCCTCTTTTGTCCCTCCACTTTTTTATTGTCCGGTGGTCTTCTTGATTCCCTTGATAAAAGACCTGTTAGATCATTGTTAACAAAAATAAGTTCAAGAATTCTACCTATGCACCATCCTAGTCTAGACAAGCATCCACGCCTGACTATTGTCGATGTCTTGTTGACGTCACCAAGTTATCTGTCTTTATGTGTACACCTTAACGTAAGCATTTATTAATGGGTTTCTTTCTTTTTAACGATAACAAGCACGGTAACATGTCCTACGCCTTCGATCCCGACTTAACAGACAACAGCGGATTTAGCCAAGTTAGCTAAATCAAATGTCCTCTGGATTTAGCCACTTCGTATAATATTTGTTACCGAAACAGGTGTCGTACAAAGATTGTACGCCCCTGAATGTGAAACTAATGCCCTGCTTCTTTTTCCTAAAATATCCCTACCCTTAATCTAACTGATAAAGTAATAAAGTAATAAAAAAGATGAAGACGTATAATATTTCAAACTTGTTTAATTGTCTTATTGCTTACAATAACAAAACTCAAATATATTTTGTTTTTCTTTTTCAATATATAACAATGCAAAGTTTTGTTCAATTTGTTTAAATGGAAACAATCATCAGAACTTCTTAAATACTACACATGGTTTTAAAAGAATACTTATCATTCTTAATATATTGGAGCTAGTTAATGGGAAGTTAAAAACGGAGGGTCTATATATGGTTTTTCTAGGAAGTTTTAGATCGACAAGTTATACTTTTCTTATAGTTTCATGTGTTGCAGATCGTGTAGCTATATTTATTTTGATTTAAAGCCTACTTTTTGCGTTCTTGAAGATTAAAAATTGAGTCGTCGTCGTTGCGTTTTCCCGTCCTGCAGCTAGCCGTCGTCGTTGCGTTTCCCGTCCTGCGTTTACCCGTCCTTGTTGCGTTTTGCCGTCCTGAGCTTAGCCGTCGTTATTGCGTTTTCAGTTCCGGCGTTTTTGTGTTAATTGGTTTATGTAAAAGAAACATTAAAAAATACTCTCCCCCTCTCTCCTAAATAGACATCTACAAGATTCTATAAATACAGCATGGCCTTTGACCCCAGTAAGGGGGAATATGTCATGTTCAATGCATTAAAAAAAACTGTGTACGGTTGGATCAAAGTCTGTCGCAGAGCTCATCACCAGACTGAGCTTTGTGAGATGAGCAATGAAAATACACAACATTGATGTAGCCTGTTATTCGTAGAAGTCCCCATCCGTGTTCGCCACTTATCATACTTGCCCCGTCAAGACCAAAGCAGTCTTCTAGTGCAATTGAAACGGTGTTGAATAGTCAATGATTTTGTCACCGATAATATGTTTGGCAGTGAGGTTTTCAAGTTATATAAAGCCAATTAATTGTTCTCTCTCTCACATTATCATAATGGGTGTATATTAATGCTATTTCGAGCAGTTCTTTCTTATAAATATTTTTCACCCCATATGCCAAGATTGCATACAATTTGACATCTCTTAATTCTTATTTAATTTCCTCAAGTAAAACGCCTTTAGGGGCATTTAGCAAGACATTTTGAATGTCTGGTCTTATCATGTTTGCGTTGTTTGGAAGTCTATCTAACATCCTTCTTGAATCCTTCTTCAGTACATATAACACTCTACAAACGTACAAATTGACAAATAGAGAAATAAATGTAAAATTACAAAAGCTCAAATGCGCAGAATTATAATAATTCACATTTATTATTTCTGCATGTTTATTTCTGTAATTGTCCATTTGTATGTTTGTAGAGTGTTATGTGTACTGAAGAAAGATAAATATCACAATATCTTTCCTTAATGAGATGTACATCACTTTTGTATGTTGTTTACACTAATATAACATAATCAAATGTCTTCGGATTTTCTATGCACGTTCTCATTAACGAAACCAGTAAAGACAACGAAGGTAATTTT
>JAUUEB010474925.1:0-11407 GCA_032362205.1 Clione limacina | reverse complement strand
GTATCGTCAATAATAAAGGAACACTCTGCATTTGCCCATTTCTCCGTTTCTGTATAATAATATAACAAATATTTAACAACATTTTACAAATGTGCCCATCTGAAATAAACAAAGAAAATGTCATGGAAAGTGGAAGCGACAAAAACGTTCGATCCTTTCCCTGTTCCCTATCGATCTCTATATGTCTCTCTTTCTATCTGTCTTCACACAATGTTGCATAAAAATAAGCCGGAGTCGGAAATGTCAACAATTTTTTGAAAAAGTATTCACATACATCGCATGAGTTATCAAGTAATGAGGGCTTGGTCTTAACTGACAAACAAAGAATCAATACATAAAAAGAATACTCTCTTAAATAGGCCAAAAGTCAAGGAATTTACATTTTTAGATGTGGTCTCCGATTTAGACACGCCCGCATAGGTGGTCAAAGAAATATTTATATTTTAAGTCTTTGTTTTGCTTTGGGAGGAGTCTATGCTCATGGAATTTACGGGGTTAAGGCCGCGGGTTAAACTAAATAAACTATGGAATAAAACAAAAAGAGGTCCATGGTATTGACATCAGATTACATGGCTTAAGGTCGAGAGATTCTTATTCTCTTTGATCAATGTTCTGACCATGAAGAAACAAAAGGAATGCATTTGTGCTTATTTCTCGTTGAAAGTTATGTTTTGTTTCTTTTTATAACGATTAAAGCTGTCCAAGAACCTAGTGAAATACAATACGTGTTCTTGTTTGCGTTCATTATGATGGATGAAACGCCCTTTTCAGATATGGATACAATGTGGTATCCATGAAACTAAGTATTTGAATACAAGCAAGGAATGCTTCATTTGTTTCGAAACTTCGAGATAGCTCGTTTTTTTCTTTGATCGAATAATATGTGTTATTTTGCATCGGTAAATTTTGATTTTGCCTTTCATAGACAAGATAACCAGTTGTAAATAACGCATGTTGGATTATATATTGAAATCAAATGTGCAAGGAACCTGATGACCTGAATAAAAAGGCATTGTTCTGTTTACATGTGATGTCTCAGGAAGATCGTCTTAACGATAACAATAAAATAAGCGACCGGGCTATGCTGAAGATATACAAGTAAAGATATAAAGTTTACGAACCCTTAAGAATTGAAACTAAGCATATTGTATGCATGCTACAGGAAAAATTGAGTCTTGGAAAGCCAATGCATTAACACAAAGATTTTGATTATAACGGATGCCATGATATGACTGATGACAAACGTACCCTGTATGTATGCCAACATATTATTGATAATCTTCTCTGAAATGTCTTTAGCACGAATCAACCTCACTAATCCAGGTGTAAAAAGGTTGGCTAGTGAACATAGCATAGGGTGGCTGAGTAAATGAAAACGTGCCAATGTCAAAACAACCAAAACCTTGATTGCTGTGCCAGTTTGCCTTCCTGGTAGCCAAGATAATCATATCTTTATTTGTATTTCTTCCACATTTTACTTCCTCTTGTTGTTATTCCATTCCACGATGGCGATACCATGTTATTTAAACAGAAGGAATATCTCGCTTGTCTGATCACTATTATTTTTTATCTTTTACTACCATCATTATAATCATCGTGTATGGTGGTCTTAGAAAATACGCAAAAGTGTCGAATCTTAAGGGCGTATTATGAAAAAGTTAGTAAAATAGGAAGGTTTAATATCTTAACCTCTTAAAATGATAAATTGAATTGTTGCCTCTCAATACCTTGGTAAGTTGACTTGGATTGTTGAAACATATAACATCCTACTACTTTATTTACTCAACAAGCAATTGCATGTGACAATCATTTGAGAACTTATAGAGATTTTAAAGAATTATGAAAACTGTTTTATCAGTAAGGGTTATAGGTTTGGAAAGAACAGTGTACAATACAATTCCGGTTTATTCAAGACCACCATCATCGTTATTATCAGGATTATCGCTAACATCAATCACCAGCAACTTTTATCATCGTAATAATTAACATAAAAGCCATTATCCTTTATCAATTACATGCATTACAATTGTCATAAACGACAATTATCAACACTTTTATTGTAATATTATTATCATTTAGCCTCACATAAATACTCAAATATAAAATAATATGAGAAATTGTAGGTAGGAAAACGTGATCATAGAATAAACTTTACAAAATTGGCTTTGACTGCTTGATGGGAGATTATCTGGAGTTTTCGTGATTACATACTGAGGTACAAAATTTGACTTCTTTGTTTTTATATATCTATTTTCCCATTTTCTTCCTTCATCCACCCGCTCTTCTTATCTTCATCTTTCTCTCTTATACAAATATTCTGCCCTTTGTTTCCACCCTTCCTAATGTTTTTTAAAGAATATTTTACTCTTGGTGTCCAACGTCTTTTATATGAGGTTGAAATTTCAAACCAAGAAGACTCTTTTCAACGCCCACGCCAACAAAAAGTCACGTAAACAGCAAGTTAAGGTCGATGCTCGATGAAAATGTGTAGGGTCAAATTAATGTTGTGTTTGATAGCACACCCGTGTTTCACGCATTTATGCACCCCCCCCCCCCCCCGTTCCAAGATATGTCTGTTTACAAAAATGACGCATTGCATATGCTAGTAAATCGAAGATGGAATGAAAACTGAATGACGTAACTGAAAACTCACTGGTGAACACTGATCATTCCGGACACAAAAAGCACATGATAGAAATATTAAATACTAGCGACTTCGTCTCTGCGGCGTTACCCGACTTCCTCTAAGAATTCAATCAAAAAAAGACGAAGTAGAACAATAAGAAGACAGTATCCAAAGACCAATCCCCCCTAAGGTTTTCAATGCATAAAAGTCATTAAAAAATTAGACCGACCTGCAAAACTCAGGGACTTCGCGTGGTTGGTAATGGCGCTTCGCGCCAACACCCCCAACAGTTTGAACAATAACAAAAAGAAAAACAGAATAGAAAGACTAAAAGGTTATTAAAAAAATAACCCTTGTAGAAAGGGACTCCCGCCAACATTCCCAACAAAGTTTTAAAAGCTTAGATATACGCCAGTGTATTCGAAAATATGCCCCCACAGTTTGAAGAAGTAAAATAAGAAGAAAGTGTCAAAAGGCCAATTTTTCCATCATTGCAATGCTTAAAAACACGCGATAGGCGCAATTAATAATAACGCTTTGCTTAAAATACCCCCATTTGAAAAAAAACCTAACTGTCTGGCTGTCTGTTTGCTGTCTGTTTGCTGTCTGTCTGTCTGTCTGTCTGTCTGCCTGCATACTTGCCCGCCCCCCCGCCTGCCCGCCCACTCGGATGAAAATTTATTTTTATCAGTGTGATCCTAGGAAATACCCTCAGTGCACATGTCTTTTGGTAATCGTGTTTGCTTTAAATTGTGAGACCGGCGGAAGAAGGAGATTAATAACGAGTATATTAATAGAAATCACGATAAGGTTCGAGTATAACTCAAGTAATTGGGATTCCAATTCTTCACACGAACATTTTATGAAATGTTAGAAAAAACGTAGGACTGAATTCACCCCTACAAATGTTGCGCAAATTTTTCATCGAGCAGCCACCTTAGGTTGAACATAAGTCGGTCTTTGTAAACACTACTCCGTAGCAAAATCAATCAACTTTAAAGAAGAATATTCCCATTACTAAGAGTTAACGTCAAACGTTACCTTGAATACCTTGACAACCTTGGCGATGACTTGATAAACATGTACTCAGCTAAGCTTATAGCATATCCAAACACTCGGCGCAAAAAAATAGTGTCAACGAATTCCACATCTACACACAATGGCTATTAACCTTTAAATGTAAGGCTCACCTAATTAAAGTGACGATTTTATTCAATACCATCATTATCGTTATTATCGCTACAACTAACATCTCTCCTGGGGACATTTGTAGAGATGAAATATAGTATTTCTTTCTTTATGATATCCACTATGCCTTCAATTGCAGAGCGATTTATCACCTTCAGAGCAAACTCATTGAACCGTTTGCATTTTGAGTATAACTTATCTTCTGTCGAAAGAGTGTACCACAGTTGCATCCGAGACAATTTCTCTGTGGAGATGAGCTTGACCTCTTCTACATTCAACATAAATATGACATATTTGGCTGATATTCTACCCTTTTCTTCCTTCATCAAAGGATGAGGGCCAGTTGGACAGTTCATGGTGACTTTTAGTGCACTTTTTCTGTCATCATTGGTTGCAAAATGGTCAAAATTAAATGCAATGTTGCATTTCTGCAGCCACTAAAGCTCTTCAATAAGCCTGTGTATGTATGTGTGCCATTGCTTATATTCATCTTTGACCAAATTTTTAAACCCGTGTCTATCCAAAGTGTATGTTGAATGTTGAGCCTGACCTTGTCACCCGCCCACTTTCTGATGGCATCATGTGTCCTGGTAAAAGAAAAACTCCCACAGTTTGAAATCACGACCAGACGACAGGTTGATTGTCTCTAAAGGTGGTGCAATTTGAATCAGCAATTGAGTCTTTGTCCTTCTTCAGCATTGCAATCAAATTCTCGTATGCTATGCTGTCAAAACGTGGAAAGGAAGAACATCAAACCTTTGAAATTATTTTGAACAAGATGTCATGATATTAGATATGTCATGCATGAATAACAAATCCATCACTGTTCTTACTTGGACCAGGTCTTTATTAATATTAGTCAAGGACTGTTTTTTTCTTGTGTGTCGGCTTTTTTACTCGTCTCTTTTCAGCTTTTCAAAGAGAAGCGGAAACATTCTCAGGAAGTGGTTATAAGTTCTGTGCACATATTCCACAAAACGATTTTCGGAAAACAAGCAAAATTGGGGCTGCTTACTGCCTGCAAAATTCCTTGGTTGCCTGCGAGCGGCGATCGGCCCCTGCTCATGGACTTGTCCTTGCCTCGATACTGGAGAAGCCACCATCCTGACGAAATTTATACCGATCGGCACTTGATAATGCACCAACAATCTTAACATTTTTAGATACGAACATTTATTTTTTCAAGGACATACCAAGAAAAGTCTAGTGAATTGTGGCTGTTTGAGTTATTACGTCTCTCATATGAAGCTATGATGTTGTCATCGTAATATCAGACGGTTTTCCCCTGAGAACGAATCTATGAATAGATTATTGTTCCCGAACCTAAACACAAAAATCTACGGAAATTTTCCCTATTATACCCTTAATTTTTTATGAGTTTCGGTGAAAAGGGTCTATTCATAGATTCGTCCTCAGGGGAAAAAATCGAATTTGGTCGAATCGGAACTGAACTATTGGTCCTTGATCTGATTCCAAGACTATTCACTGCAGTAGTAATCCTCTTTAATTTCCAGTGGATTATCGATGATTTAGAAGCTATGTTATTGGATTTGAGTACCCAACAAATGGCGAGATTCTTAACAAGCATAAGCTTTATAAAATCATTTCAAGTTTATTGTGCAAGACAATCGGCAATGACGAAAAATATCATGTAACAACAGCATTCGAAAAAACAACTAAGATCTGTTTATTTTCCTTTCACTAGAAACTTGCTTTTGTCAATTGCTCACAAACGTTTTTCTTTTATTATTTTGTCATCGTAAAGTAAACGATAAATAAAGGGCCATGACAGTTTGTTTATTTTTCCTCTTTGTTTTCTAGAATTTGGGCTTTGTTTCTATGGTCTCAGTGTAGATAAATGTCGGAAGATAATAGCTATGTATGAAGTTCCTATCTATATTCCGGTACATGCTATGTGATTATCTCATTATTATGCATGTCTCATCTTAATGTTATCGATTGGAGGCAGTGAGAAAGACAAATCTCGTAAGAATAATATCAGGTTTCTCTGATTTTGCTGTGGGCAGGAAATCATCAATGGTGTCATTTTGCAATTAGCAGTAAACTGAGCCATTGTTATGCAGATGTGAAATTGTCAGAATTGATCTTCAATGTACGTCTCATCGGGCTTTTTTCTTACAGAATTCACACTAAAGTACAACAATCCGGTATTTTACATTTATTTTTATAACTATATGTTCAACAAACTTAAACACATATTTATTTGTCTGTTTTATTCCTTTTTTGTGATATAATGTTATGGAGAAGTGTTGATAATTTTTGTAACATTTTATTTAATTTGGTCAATAAAAACTTAAAGTACTATGTTTAAAAATATTAAAAGGTTGTGTCTTCATGTTGCAACTGTAAATAGATGACATTAGTAGCCATAATAATTTTGGAATCCGCATTGACCTTTACAATTGTCTTTAAGATAGGACTTTTAAATGAATATTAAAAATAAGAAACGCGAAAATATAGTGTGGAGCAGATAGCCGAGTAATTAGGGCGTTAGACTAATATATTGTCTTGAAGTAGTAATACTTACGTTAGCTACGCTACGTTTTGAATACAATATCCCCGTCTCTTCACTTACGTAATAGTTTCTCCCGCTTTAGCACTATCATGAACCAAGGAACTTGATCGGAATTCGAAAATTGAAACCCATTTTAACTGTTTGATAGCTGAATAACTCAATTTCATTGAAAATATCGATCGACTTTATTATCAGTATACAAAGCCTTGGACAATCTCCATGTCTAGGAGAAGAGCAAGCGATTTCAAAGGAAATGAAAGAAATGGACATGCAAAGGGGAAATCCACTATACATCCAAATGATTTGTATTAATGTAGGGACTTTCAAATACATTCCAAGTAAATTATATCTTGTTACAGGTAGTGAGTAAATAAACAATATTGGATTTAGGTAGCGAACTATTTTATCCGTTTAAAAAACACTATGGCAATCACATGCTTTTATGCAACGCTTCTTATTTCACTTTTTTACTGGTGACCTTAATCGAATTCAGTACATGTTGAACCAAAATAAAAATTAACTATTTTTTCAATTTTAAGTTGTTGTGGTTAAAACAGATATCAGATGTCTTTAGTGATGTATTACCGTTTTGATCCACAAAGAAATACAATTTAACATGAATAGCGAAAAATGAGCCTCAGATTGTATTTCATAAACAAATAATACAGTTTTTTGAAACAATTGACCAAAGTATTCATTTCAAATTGTTAAAAGATGTTTTTTGATGATAGCAACAAGCGTTGTTTTTTAAAAACATATGATACTGTCAAAAATATCCACAAAAGAATGTAAATTATGTACCTTCTTATACTCATGGAGGCCTTATCTAACACTTTTATATGGACTTAATTATATGTATTGTTAGTAATGTAGATCTATTCATGTATGTATATTTTTTATATTTTGATATGAGCCAGGGAAATAATAAAATAGCATAACAATGTATAGTATCTCTATTTCATGTAGAAGAAGAGATGTAAATTGATGTAAAGGTTAATCAATATAAGAAAAAATGTTTGAATAAAATAGTCAAAGAATGTAAAGTATGTACCTACTTATACTCCTGGAGACATTATGTAACACCTTTATATGGACTTAATAATAGGTATTGTTAGTAATGTACTTATTTGTTTAAATTTTCAGGTGCTTGGTCCTAGTAGCAGTGACTACTCCTAATGAATAATGAAAGTGGAATGGATTTCTCCTAATAATTTATAGTAACACATATAGTCACAATAAAGTCCGATTATTTAGATAGCTTCTATATGAAGTAATTTAAAATAATGTAAGACCTAATCTTTCATCAGCATGCTCATAGGAGAATTGATAGCTTAACAAATTCAGTCATTGCTTACACAATTGTCTTTCTTCGTAGCATTTTATATATAAGTGAAAACACATCAAACCTGAAGTTTACTTATTAAATGTCAAAGACCATTTTGACAAATTGTATTTAATCGCGAGTGCACTTATCGTAAAAAAAGACCAAAACAATATGCAAAGTGGATATCTCTGTTAAATTTCATTATAAATGTAACATGATAATTTGGTTAATTCTGTAATATGATACAATTCTTCCACAAGTTAGAACAAGAAAAAAGCGCAAAAAGCAAACCGTAAATAACTTATGTCACCTAGATCTTTAAAACCACTGGCAAAAACATTTAATGTCAAGATGAATTTATGAACGAGTGTGTTGTTACAATGGCTATAATTCTTTTGAGATCATGCATACATAAACTACAATAGTTGTGATACTGAATTACAAACAAGTTAATATAGATTACAATTCATTTTTTGTTCAAATTGACGCCTTCTTGTCGGCAACGTGAAGATCTTTGTTCAGATCATATTATAATAAAGCAAATCACCGGATATGAAGGAAGGATTTCCTATTCAACGAACTCAATTTGAAAGCAGATCTGCTTATTGAGGTGAAAGCTTTAAGAAAATTGTATTCCATTTTACGTATTTGAAATGATATGTTAGAAGTTAGAACTCAACATGTAATAAAAAATACAATAAGTTTGCAGTCAACGATCTGGATGAAGACAATGCAATATAGTCTCCTTTAATACATTTTTTCTATTTTTTCCTTCAAGTATTCTTTTTTCTCCAATATGAATATATCGGGTTATGCAATTCAAGCTAGAGCATACAAACAAAACAGTATATATTCAGCGAAAACTATATATAAACATGTATACTATTATATGGGAATGTTTTCTTGAAGTTGCAGTGATTACCAAAGCAACTCATATTCCCTCGTATATGAGTGTATTTTTTCAATTTAAATTGTTCTTAAACTGTTTCTTTCAAAATTGTAATTTCATTTGTTGCGTTGGTTATATATTGGATTTGCGGACAAAATTTTCAGTCCTATAACGTCTTAGGTGATTCTATACATACATGTTGTGTTTGTAGTAGACAAACATGTGAAACGATGAAATGCATAAACAATTAATAGCATAAAGCAACTGTATTATTAACGTTCATAAAATCAATCACAAAATTCGTAAACAAAATGATACATGGGTTTATAGCAATTTAGGCTTGAAGAGACACAAAACATATAAAATTGTGTAGTATTTATATAGAAACTATATTTGTTTTAATTTATGATTAAGTCATGACATCAAGTGTAAATTACATCTCCATGAACAATCACAATATTAATCAATGACAATTCTTCAATTTTATCGAATCATTTGATCAAAATCATCGAACCATACCAATGAGCAGATATATGCTTACCACGCATGTTTTACAACATTCGTTGGCGAATCACTTGTCGATTCGCTTAACCATATATTAACAGTAGCGTTCAAGCATGATAAATTTGGCATCGAAAAAGGCTGAAACGCATCTTATTTGACAACTAGTCTTTGCGAACTATTGTTATTTCTTGCGTTTCAGTGAGGAATGTGACACTGATATGCTCTGCGGGCTTTAGACAACAAATTAACACTCTTTCCCAACTGAATGAAATGAATACTCGGTTTTCAAGGTTCAATGGACTGAAAGTTATACGGGTTGTATTAAGTGGGCTATATTTGGTGTCAAAGCAGGTGTAAGTATTACAATAAGGACATGGCAATGAATGTTGCTACCAAAAAAGTAAAATCATGTCAATGTTTTTCTTGAAAAATATTCCTTTTCTTGTCAATACTTCTTTTGTTTCTTATAGATCCAAAAGAAAAAAGAGCTTTAAGTACACGGGAACTAGATTTTATTGTTTATATATTTCTCTTTGCCGCTTAACCACAATAATATACTTCTACAGTTCGTCAACTACGCGGGATAAATATTGATAAGCATTTACCTGCTCAATGGCGGTTTATATAATTTATTCATTTCGGGATCCCCCTAGGTCAAATTAGTACTGTAAAATACCACGTGGATTCTTGAAAAAATATGACATATTCATGTATCAAACGTAATCACTTAGTTAGGTCAAGATTACTTATATCTGAAGTAATGTAGAGTTGCTATCGTTTGACAAAAGAATAGTAAAACAGTATTTTTCCTATATCTTTACTTGGCACTTAAGGGGACCAATTCGTATTTGCGAGGCTTTAGTGTTACATAAATTGCTTTATATTGAAAGGTAGATACTTGTTGTAGTTCTGATATGGGTCAAACTATTCAACATAGTATGAAAAGTTGAAAAGGTTGCACTTTAATCTGATATATTTGAAAACAGTATACATAAGATGCATGGCATTATGGAGCTTTCGTTTTATCATTGCAAAGTGAAATTGTTTGGCATCATGTATAAACATTTGAAAACAACAAAATACATCATTTCGAGCCGCTCCGGTGTGGAACTTTGACAGCAGTATCGCCTGCGAACTGTTACTTAAAGGTACGTGCTAAGACTGGTCTGCCCAGTTTCCGTAAACTGTGACTTGGTAGGACGTAAAAGAAGTGCTAAGCTTTACATACTAGTTGGTCTATCCAGTATGTATATGTTATTATTTCTGATTGATAATGAAGGAATAACTTTAAGCATCTTGATATTTTGTAGAAGGTTGTCCTTAAGGTTTTAGACGCAGAAAGATAGAAGACTAGTTGTATAGGCAAAATTGGAAATAATACCGATTAGGTTGAAACTCGACTTTTCACGTAGATTTAACTGAAATTGACAAAGATCTTATATCTTTGAGAGACCTAATTTTATCACATAGAGTGTTACAATCATGTAATCCTAAGTTAGTGTCTTTTCTGTTAGAAAGGAATTGTGTTAAGCAAAACATCCCAAAGGGATACTCTGAGAGATTCTACATTCTTTAAACTGCCTGATAGTTTAGGTATAGGGGCAAGTAATAATGCTGAAGTTATGGAAGAACATCATGTTTACGCAGGTTTGTTAGAATTTGAGGGATCCACGTGTCCTGATAATGTTTTGAGGGACACGGGTTCAATAATTCAAATGTTCATAAAGGGTTAGTTAAACTTAACGGTTACACTGGAAACACTTTAACACTGATTATCTTTGGAGGTAGAAGAGAAACATTCAAACTTGCTGATATTGTTATTGATACGCCTTTTGTATCCGTATGTGTGCTGAAGTACAAACCAGACGATTTCATTGACTATGATGTTTTTGTTGGCAATGGGGGTACTTTAGGTCCTCCTAAATCCCTAGAAGTAATAAGGAAATGTGAATTGTCTCATTACAATCTTACTTATTCACAGAGTTTGGCGGTTAATCAAGAGGCTAGCACTACTCAGGGAGATAATGTTTTAGCTGCCAAATTAGTTCAGACCCGTGCTCAAAAACAGAAAGGAAGCAGGGCTAGGACTGAGTTAAATGATCATGTGTTGATATTTCTTAGACTGAGCAGCTCCTTTACAGAAAGAAGATAAATCCTTGTCAAAATATTTAAAAACTAAGAGGCTACAGAATCAAAATCTGGTTCTTGTAGCTTTGAGATAAGGAATGAAATTTTAGTGGGATCTTTACATTAGATCGCTACTCTATGTTTGAAAGCTAGGATCTTATCTTTAGATAACGATATGCCTTTTAATTCTCATATGTGAATTAACAGAACTCT
>JAUUEB010474914.1:0-11408 GCA_032362205.1 Clione limacina | reverse complement strand
GTGCAGCAACACACGATCCTTAATGAAAGCGTATTATTGATTGCAATCCAAGCAGGAATTTAACTTTCTCAATCTTTCTCAATAAACATTTTGATAAAGTTATATTTTTAAGTAATGCTTACACGGTAAAATAAGTTAATGTTTTTTTTTATTATTTTACTCGTTTCGGGTTTGTACTCTATCTGAGTACTCATGTTTCTAGTTTCTTCTGTGAAAAGTGAATATTCTAAATATCAATGTATTGTCCAATCTCAGACCCCCTCTTTTCTCCTTAGAGATTCAACACTGTTATTTGTTTAAAAACGTAAAATTGGTTGTAAGAGCTATTCTTTTACCATGCCAAATATGTAACCAATCATAGTCTAAACTCTAAACAAACGTAAAACATCATCTACTTCAAAGACCTCTTTAGCATCTGAAACTAACAACAGATTCTGAATTAATTTATTAACCTCTGAGGCGAAATTGTGTCCGGTAAGGGAGCGTTCAAATATAATCTTACACCCTCAAGGGGGGGCTGGACCTGTGTAAGAAAGTGTAAGACGGGCGGGGGGAGTCAGGCAGATTGTAATCTTACACCTTAGCATGAAAAAAAGGCAAAATTATTTGTTTTAATCAAACTCGAGCATAAATAAAATAAATTTCTTTGATAATATACTCTTAATAGCTCTAAATTAGCAGCATTTTAAACCAATCAAAAAAAATTCGGCCGCTTTGCGGCCATTGCTTTGATAATTGCCAGGGTTCCCCATTTCAAAAACCTGGCAACGCGCCTGATTATATTGATTGATTTTTTAATGATTTCACTGATCATTTCAATGATTTCCTGGTGCTGATTGTATTGATCTCTTTATTTGATTGATTTTATATCAGACAATTCATGTTGCTTTCATACTCTTTTGAATATCATGCTTTTTTAATCAATATATTATGTTCAAATTGATTTTGTTTTTAATCAGTAACTGTTTTATCATTTTGAAGAAGCATTTTTATATTACACTGTGATTTTTGACATTGAGTGTTCCTTTATTAAATGACTTGCACACTTTTTCATCATTCTAAAGCTTTTTCATTCAAAATTGTTCTTACATAGACATATAAGGCCTTTAATACAAATGAACATTTTTTTTCGCTGTCTCGATAAAAAAAATTCATCTAGTACTTGGTGAAGTGTAAGATTACACGGGGGAGGGGGAGGAAAAAGGGTGAATATAGGGGGAGGGGTCCAAAACCCCTCAAAAAGGTGTAAGATGATATTTGAACGCTCCCTTAGCATAAGTCAGGATACATCATCGCCTGGGACAACGTCTTCTGTCTAGTGTGCAGTGGGTCCCAATATGAAACAGATCAGTGCCACATGTTTGCTATGGGATCCTTAAATATCAGATTCCTAGCCCAGGAATGAAAATCGTCAGTGGCGCAAGATGAAATTTTAAGATAATAATTCATTTAGGTTCAAAAAATCTGATGTACTAAATGCACTGATATTGCAAAAGAAATTAAGACAGGAACTTGTCCTATCCTGCAGTGCAGAATTAGTCGAAAGTGACAGACATTTTAACGGCTTTCAAAAAAATACAATGACATACACTGTTATGAATCAATGGGGCTTAAGTATAAACTCCCGTGTAGATTTTGCTTTTAATCAAGTTTCATTCAAAAGTATGGATTGCTCATACTGAGAAGATAACCACCACCGATCGTAAGATACAAAGACCACGAAAGCATGAATAATTAATTAGAGAGCTTGATTATCAATGACGTCAATTACTTCATTGTTGTACTGAGTATCGTGGCACACAAGTCATGTTATAATATCAAACATAATTATCTCTTAAAGATTATGCATCACATATTTGCCATTTACAAATTATCAAAATGTCAGCGCTTAATAAGATGGCCGCATGATTTTTGATTCTGCTAGAGACGATCATTGCAACGCAATTTCAAAACCCAACAGAGACAGAAATGTACAATCAATATATACAAGGGATCACCCAGTCAAGCTGTTTGCCTTATTAATCGTATAAAGACAATTATTGCTTTAAGTCGGAAACCAAATAAACAACTAGGTAGAGTGGATATTTTTTAAACGTTCCTAATGCAAGACCCTAGATGGATTTGAACTCAGATTCGTTCGCTCCTCAACCCGAAAACCTAACAAAAGACAATAATGCCCTAAATAAGTATACCGGGTGATCAAGAAAAGTATCCGTAATAAGTCAAGGTCACTAAAAAAAGTTAAAAACCAGCTTAAATGCCAGACATTGCTAAAAAGGGTATCGTGAGTAGACATATGGACGCATGGTTATAATAACTTGGGTAAGAAATGAGATATACTTGGAGTCAAAAACAATGTGCAGAAAGACACCATGCGCTCTCTAGTTTGGCTGGCCAGGAGGGTCTAATGTATCAAAGACCCTGTAGTCCCCCTTGATACTGCATTGTTATGAACATATTTTGTTTTGAGAGCCGTTGAGGTAGTTTATTATTATATTTTGTTTTGTTGCTGTGATCATACTTTTGAAGATATCTTGATAGCATTCAATATGACAAGCATAGACACAATAAGTCATCAGAATCTGTGTACGAAATGGCATGCTTTAATATCTTTTGGGTTAACATACCACTGAGTTACTCTTTTTTGATCACCCAACATATATCAGTCAACTGCAAATAAAAACACATTTATCATTATATATCACTCACTTATTTCTCAGGAACTGCTATATTTGAATATTTTAAAAAATGTACTTTTTTCAAAAACCTTAAAAAACTTAATTTTCAAGCAATTTTTGAAAGCCTCCAAAGAAAAGGAATTTGGCATTATTTTCATCTTTTGCTACAGACCAAAAAACACATACCACGGCAATTATATTGTTTTGAACATTGATATGCTCATATGAAAAGACCAGTGGGTGGTTGAATACGCTCCAACACACAATGTTATCTGTTATGTCTGATTTTATTTTGTCCTTGTATATCGAAGTATCCCTGCTTATTCATCCCATGAGACGCTGTCGACGTTGACCGACTTTTTAAATATTTGGGTACAAGGTGGGGAGAAGGGTGTCGACTTGGGTGGAACCTTTTTTCTTCTCTTTATACCCTTCAAGGTTTTCAACTCATAGATTTTTTCCTTCCATATATTGGTCATCTTTCCGTCTTTTTTCACAGTAAGACTTACACTTTTGAGAACTACTTGCTAGCGTACTTTCCTAATGTGTTAGCTGTAACAGTATGTTTTAAAATCTTTTTTTTAAAGTCAGCTAAGTCTATGAATTTATCATGTGTTTATATCATGTTAAAATAAGGGTGATATAACGGATGAGATAAACCTATATATTTTTAAACATTACCAGTAATACGTAATTCAATATGAACTTGCATACATTCAATTGATTATACCAACTATGTGTCATCATTTTTAGTTTCAAATCATTTGCTTGACTCTGCTCTGAGATATCGTGCTTAAAATGTCCATGTAACGTTTGATTATTATTGATACTGTTGTATATAATGTTATACTCACTCTTTATACACGTTGATTTTGTATTTTAATGAAGTTGGATGAATAAAGTATACTGTATCTTGTGACTTACGTAGACGCTGGCGAGAATAGTGAGCAATGTTTTCATTGAACAGGTAAACAAGTGATGAAGGTCGTTAAGTTAAAAATATCAACACTTATCTCGTTTGTTGTAATTACATAAAAAATGTCATATTTCGACATTAATTCTTAAAATAATTTATCGACGTACCTTGTAAAATCATGACGTAAATTTGCCACTCTTATATTTCGACTTGACTCATTGAAACTGTTCGAAGTCCTTCAATCAATTCGAATGAAAAAATGTATTTGAATATACTTAAACTTAAGCGTTAAACCAAAATGAGTATGTGATGAGTCAACTTAAGTCAAACACTTAAGGAGCAATCGGTCGCATACCGGTTTCTTTCGCGGAAAGTAATGCAGATTTTCATTATAATAGAGGTGTATTGTGCAATACGGTTGTTATACATTAGAATACTTATACGGGTTAATTGCTTATTTTTTAAGGTGTGGGGAAGATTTGAAAGGTGTTTTTGATGAAAAAAACGATTTTTGAAAAAGAATTGTCATACGTGTTTCTTGCACTAGGCCGTCGAGTTGTAATCTCAAACCATGACAAAATCGATTCTAGATGTTTTCTATGAACATAGTCGAAAAATACTGATAAACAATGCAAGCGAATTTAATTCAAAATGATCAGCGTTCAAAACAATTGACCTATTTAGGATATTTATTCAAAAAACATTTGCTTGAAAAACTTTGATGAGACATTAACTTATTTTCCCTTTCATATAATTTCATGTCAACACGTCATCTGTTTGAAAAATTAAACTACATATTCATGAGCGTTTTCCATTAATGTATTTAATAATCATCCCTCCTTCTTTGCTAGAGGTTTCCTAACACCTTATATATTTTGTTTCCTGTCATCATCACCAAGACAAAGTTTTATACGCACTTCCTGTCTCTATTATTATCACTTCTACGATCATCACAAGGTTGTATCTTTTCATCTTTGTTCATTATTATTTATTATTCTTATTTTTTTAATCATTTTTCTTTAGTTTTTGTATTTGTTTGACCTGTTGAAGGCATATTTGCCGAAAGATTATTGATTTTTTGTTCCCGTTATTTCTTCCCAGGTGTTTGAATGATAATTCTTTCATGCTATTAACGTTATTGACAATATTTTTGTAGTCCATTTATGTAACCTGTCTTTTAGATACTTATCAGCAAAGGACAACAAATGTTCGTCTTTTCCTTATTTTTTTGTGTTTACACCACTTTCAAGGTGATGAAGTTAATCAACATGGAGAAGGTAAACTTATTAAAAACCACTAGAGAAACACAAAGTGTGCTATTAGACAGTTACCTACAGGCACAGTTTACTGTATATGAATCCAACGCCCACTGGCACAGCAAAGATGGGGAGAAAGAAAATGTATAAGTTGTGAAAGCACAAATCTAACTTAAAAATACATATGCAATAGAAATGCATGCACACGTCAAAAAATCGGAAAGCTGCACAAAGGGAAGACTAGAATTTACTTTTAATCATTTAAAAAAAGAAAACTTGGATTTTTATAAGTGGACCCTCAGCTCAAAATTGATAGTAACCAAATGGCGCATGAAAAAACAGATATCACGATTCTAATGAACAATTTGTATCATTTTGGGTTGCTTAAGTATGCAACAAGTAACAGTGACCATTTCTTGCGACCACAAACAAGTTTTCACTTAATTAATCTCTAGTACTTTGAATGTATGTATTTTAAGACTGTAAGAGTTACAATTGAACAGAAATTCACTCTTGCACACTTTTCTGATGATCATTCTTTCATTGTTACACCTTACAAGTCTGATTTGGAGAAAGAAATGTAGCTAATAATTTATAAGTAACGATATTTCTTCAAATGATAGTTAATCCATTAAAGATAAGGTTTAGGTGAAAAGGACAGAATGCAACTAAGAAATTAACAGAAGACAAAGGTGAAGACAATAAAAAAAATGGCTAAAAAAGTATAGAAAAAAATTCTTTTTTTTCGAATATGAGCATATAAATGGGGAGATTATATCAGCAGATTGGTACACAATTATAAAGAATAAGTGGTGCCCCTGGGATGTAACACAGCCATAAGACGATGCTATCAGTATCATATTATTCATATCTTGTCTCAGGTTGACTTATTTCGCAATCTTGTCAAATAAAACATTAACGCTGTGCTTGGAAATAAGAGAATGGAAATAAACGCACATTAATAGCATCCCACATATGTGTGATATGCCAATTATGGCGTTTAGATTTGCAATCTACGATCAGTCTAATATTGTCTGTCTGTCTTTGTTTGTAAGGTATTGCATTAATGGGAATACCGAAATTATATTCTTTGTTACGTCAGACAGAAACGCTATGACGTCACTATCATAATGAGTGGCAACAAATATGGTTTATGTTGTAGATATGTATTTGCAAAGGGAGAATATAGTAGTTTATTATTGTCGAACAGCACTCGGACAAACACCCTATGTTGTATTTGTAAATTTTTTTAACAATCTTGGTTTAACAATGGAAACAATAAACGTTGCTTCTTATGTTACACCATCAGCATTTAGACAGCGGTTACATCTTGTCTCAAGGCCTAGAAATAATACGTTTATTATCCCTTAAAATGCAATTTAGCCAAGACAAAACTACAGTCATGCCTTGCACGCAATTGGCTGTTGAGATTTAATGAGGGCTTATAAACGAGCATTTCTCGATTAAAATAGCAAAGGATATAGGAAGGAACTCCTCGTCAAGTTAAATCCCCAAGACGATTGCCTGCCAAACTTTTAAAGCATAAACTAAGTGCCAAGACGCAGAAGGATGGAAGACAACTAGAATGTTATAACGTTTCGAAATTATCGATTTTGAACTAGTCTTTGCCTTTCTCTAGTGATTTTTGTCCGTTATCCGTGTTAATACCTCACTAACTTAAATGCATTTTAAACATACTAAAAGAAGGAAAAGAACATTGGATTTGCATGAATAAATTGCAATGTTTTTGTCAAATACGTTAGATTAACCCGCTTTTTAGTATTCTGCTTCCTTCTGAAAAGAGATGATGTGTTGACATAAAATCGTATCAAAAGTAAAATTCGGCGTGGTTTTATCGAAAAGTTCCAAGCAAATGTTTTATGACAGGTATCTTCACGTTTGCAACTGTTTTTTATGATCGATGACTTTGCATTTGCATGAATCGCTGCCTGTGTAAATAACGTACATGAAAATCATAAAAGGGATACCGATGTCACTAAACATTAAAAACCTTTAAAAAACACCAAAACAAAAGGTGCTGTCAGCAAATTCAATTAAAAATAAAAAGTCAAATGTGGCATACAAATGTAATCTTAAGACTACCAACTTTAGATAAAAATCAATGTATCTTCAAAAAAGAAGATTTAAACTCACGTAATTCGTGCAAATTATCTTTAAACGTATTATCAATCAACGAAAGAAATTATTTTGACCAAAAACAGCCAAATCGTTAGATTTAAAGGGAATACTGGGTCTTTCAAAATCTTACACCCCCTGGTCAGGTAAACTGACAATTTTAAGACAAAAGCGATTAGTTGACAGCAAACAGGTATTATTTCTTACTTTACATCCACAATTTTAACTGATTTGATTAATATTTACTATGTCTATCTTCTGGTTTACTAAAAGCACCAGAATAAACTACGGTCTGAAAATGATAGAAAAATGAACAAATCAAAATGTCACATTTTACGTAACCCTTAACTCTTTTGATGGCTGTTTTGGAACAATATGGTAAATGAATTACGCTGGTTTTTGGTATACATGTAGTAATTTGGAACAATATTTTATATCGAAAAACTGAATTGCAACTTGAGCTTTGATTCAGTTATTACGGGGTAAAGGTCACCAAAATTATGAACAATTTGGGTAAGAGATAGGATATATTTGGGACAAACTCAATATGTCAAATGTCACCATGCGTTCCCACAGTTTGGCTTGCAAGGTGGTCAAAAAACCATGAATTCCCCTTGAAATCGAATAATATGGCTGTTTTGGGTAAACTTATTTTGTTTCGTTGCTGTGATCATACTTTTGAAGATATTTTGCAAGGGTTTAACATGACAAAATAAGACATCATAAAGCATCTGTGTACGAGAGATTATGTCTGTAGCTGTAATATTGCTTTAGTTAACCTACCACTCATTACAGTTACTTTTTTGATCGCCCGATACATGTACAAAATATACATTGTAATTCAATGCATGATTAATAGAACAATCTCAACAGCGTCAATTATGTTTGACAGTGAAAACATGTTTTGAAAACCAACGTTAAAAATTGATTATTAAATATTAGAAACAATTAGAATTACACAATTATGTTTGAACTCTACAGGCTTGTCATCGTTTAGTACCGTAAAAATGACGTCAATAGACGAGAACTCAAATTACTTAACCTAGGCCAAATGCAGACAGCCAAAAATTACTCCTCTTCAGTTTTTAAAATGATAAGACTGCATTTGTGTCCTAGTTGTGTATGTCGGGTTTAATATTTAAAAATAAAGTCAATAAAACGAATTCCCTCGGGCAACAATACCAGTGTTATCGATCTTGCATCCACAATGACCGCACCATGCGGAAAATTACTTCTAAGTTAGTTTTGAACATCCGGGTAGTATTTTGATCGGTGGTAAATCAATCTGTTTAGTGAATGAATCTTTATCCATTTCAAAAACCAAATAGTAGCTTCTGCTAAAGTCTCCTTAATCATTAGTATGTTTTGGTATTGTAATTCTTTGTTTAAATCTTAAAAGTTATAAATTGCCATTTTCAGTAATCAACTAATCCTGCACCGCAGGGATCAACGATTTCCTGTCAATATTTCTTATGCAGTAACAGTGATTTTGTTTTTGATAAAACATAACAATATCAAACTCTTTAATAATATTGATAACTTGTTATGTTGGGTAGCATGTTGGTGATTTGAATAGCTACTGTCTTCATATAAGTATAAAGACTTACATAGTCCAAACGTAGATTCGGTAGTACTTTTTTAAGTCAAATAATGACTATTTGGGTAACATAATGTATTTTTAAAGACTTATCATAGAAAGAGTAGCTAAGTACATACAAATTAATTTCGTCTTACACAATGTAACGGATTTTGAAAGAACGATAATGGAAATAACATCACGCATTTTAGCATACAAGGAGTAAACTAGCAGAAGATGCAAGAAAAATTGCATAAGGATTAAATAAGAAAGACATATTCGAATGCAAATCCTTCGAAACATATGAAAAGCCAGAGTATTACTATTTATGTCGCAATAACGCTGCTCAAAAGGAACAACAGTTGTGTAAAATCAGTTACATTTTCTGATGCAAGACCTTCGTTAACGACGCATAACAAATATTTATGGAATTAAGCTTTACTTGTTAGTTGACATTTTTCATTACACCAAAAAGCCTTGAATATTATATATTATATTTCAAACTATGATTTATGAATTAAAGCTCTTTCCTTTCTAGATAATAACTAAATACAAATCCCCACTACTGTTCCACAAATAACAATAATGACGTCACCAAACCGTCTCTCAAAGTGATTTACTGTTGTAGTTGTACACTCTAGACGGAGTCTCAAAAAGTGATTATGGGAGATAATGGCATGTCTTTGAATCTGAATTGTAATTACATTATTGTCTAGCGATCCCATTCCGGGACAGTAACGATTTTCACCTCCGGTTGAGTCTTGAGTAATGATCACATGATCACATGGCAAACATGGGACACTGGTCTGATAGAACTGGCTAGACAAGAGACGTTTTCCCAAGGTCACGATGCATCTTTTATTATTTTGAAGTTGTTAGCTGTTCGAGATTATTTCAATTTGATTTTGAAAAAACTTTTAAAAAGTGAAAATAATCAAAGGCAAATTAAAATCAGGATAGTTTTACTTTAATGTGATTTAACTTTACCTTTGATATCTATAACCATGATGCATAAACGTTAAAGGAGATGGTATGTTTTGCGCTTATCCAAATACAGTCAACCCCCATTACAGTGCTAATTTCCGTGCACAGGAAAAATTTGCACTGTAGTGAATTTAACACTGTAGAGGGGTTCTGACTATTAAGTGCTCAAGTTCTTGCTAAACGAGACCTATCTCATATACAGTATGTTTAATAAGGTTAAACTATTTCTTCTAATGTCTGGAGTAACATAGTCGAATGTTTAAAATAAAAAGGAAACAAATGATAAAATATGTGTGTCTGTTAATCATTAAAAATATTTATTTTGAAAAGAAAGAGTCAGGAGTGGACTGTGACTCCAAAGCGTCAGCTTTAGACATAGTCTACATTCTTAGGGCTTCCACAGCCCCTCTTGCCTCAGCAGCATCTGGCCAGTAACTTGCTTATACTTTCTGAAAACTTTGCAACTGTCACCCAACTTAATATCCGGTTGTTATGCACTTGATACTGTGCAAACTAGGCCAAAGTGACATTAACGTAAGGTCATGTCGGTTCAGAAAAAAGAGGTATGAGGCGACACCAGCAGTGTTGTGTGTCTATGCCGTGCGCAACATGAATGTATGTGAAATGTGCTGTCACGAGGTCGTGTGTCACAGTTGTTTTCGGCGATGAAGATTTCCGATTTGTTTCTTCCTTGAAGTTGTCTCATATAAAATTCGCGTTGTAGCGGGGTTTCTTAAAGAAGAAAAAACAAACTGGTGCAGGTTAAACATCGCATAGTAACGAATTCGCGTAGTCCGAAATTCGCGCTGTAGAGTTTTTTTTAACAAAGAAATATAAGGAACAATTCCGTGTTTTACGAAAAGTGGCACTGTAGCCGTTTTCGCGTTGTAGAGGATGGCACTGTAGCGGGGGTCGACTGTATATTAATATTCAGGATAAGATACAGCTACCACTAAGAGGTATATTACAAACATTCAAAGCATTGATATTTCACGGCACTTATTCCCGACACCGAGTATTACATAAGACACACAGTGACAATCGTGATTGTGTGTTTGTTTGTTTGTGAACACGATAACGCAAAGAATAAACTACGTATTGATGTTAAATGTGGTACGATGTTGTTAATCAACACGATAAAGATATCGACGTAATTCCAACAATATCGGTTAACAATTGACAGAGTTAGAGTATTTAATGTATTTTACCATATGTTCCAATGCCCCTTTCTGTAAAGACGCCATATTACTGAACCTAGCTTTCACTTCCGTAAAGCACTTTTGCGAGCAAACGGAAAGTTCCAATGCTTTAGCACCTTTCATCGCACTTAAACATTTCGCACATGGTGTGTTCACTTACAAATTTGACGCACCACGCAAGCTTGCACCCTCTTTTACTGAATCGGTTAAAGCGTACTATTGATTGCAATCCAAGGAGTAATTTAATTTTCTCAATGTTTTCCTGTACATATTTTGATGAGGTTATGTTTAAGTAATGCTGATATGGTAGCATAAGGAAACTTTTTCTTGTACATAGTATCGGGTTTGTACTTTATCTGAGTACTCATGTTTCTAGTTTAGAAATGTGTTGACAGTGACTTAATAGAGAAAACTATGTTTAAAAAGTGACAACATAATGATTCATAATATTGCCATAGCACACTTAGAACAATATATCTTTGTTCTAATTGTTGTTTTATACAGTTTATCTATACAATATGGATACAAGGATAACTATCAAAGGTTATAATTTAGCACTATATAGGTTATATATATCATTATTTGGCAAGTAATTATTCTTTCAAAGGCACGCACAAAGAGCTGGAGGAACAATACATGGAATGCCTTAATGGCGCCTGTAAG
>JAUUEB010474903.1:0-11409 GCA_032362205.1 Clione limacina | reverse complement strand
CAACAAAATAATAACAATTGTAGAACAACTACATATATATTGCTTATTAACGAGTAGCAAAGTTAACTTTGCCAGGAAGGATATTCATGTTAACAAAATATTCAGGGACACATAATCTGAACCTTACAGGCTTTTGCTGTCAGCTGTATCTTGCTTTTTCGACCGGGCCTAACTTTTATTTATTATGATAACATTAATATTTTAGAGTTATTTAAGGAACTATAATTTTATGTATAATAGTGAAGTGTTGAGTGTCAATAACGATCTTTAATCTTGAAAAGTTTGCGCTTTACTTTTGAGATCCATGAGATCATCCTCAGCAAATCTGTAACAGATGAAATAAAAACATAGATATAAAATATGAAAAACTACATAATCATAGAACACTGACAATGCTAAATTATAGTCTATGGGAACCTAAATCAAGATTCTCAGTTTTCTTGATATATTATTTATGTCTTTGATTTTTGCAGAAGTTGTGCTTTTTCAACAACTATTGTTTCAATTTCAAACCAAAAGAGGATCTTTAACGTGTGATACAACTGTCAATAACATAATAAGGCAAAATTACTTGTCTAGAAAAAGGCGTCCAGAAGTTAGATATAAATTGAAAAGCAATCAAGGACACAAATGTGTAGCAAGTGTTATATACATTTTTGCGGGGTCAGTTTTGTGAAATCATCTCTTGATATCCCAATAACCACATTTTCTTAAAGAAAACTCATTTTTCTTAGGAGCTTTGTGTAAAAGTATCGCAAACTGCTCACATATACTATTCTTTGCGGTAATAGTTAAATTCAAATAGTAGCCATTACACAGTCTTTACTAGCCCTTGCCAAAATGTGTCGCATTAAGTTATCTAGTTTTTTTCTATTACGTCGGCCAATGTTGTTTTTTTACCTAAAAGATATGTTATGATTCTTGAAACAAATACATTCGCTAATTGAGAACCGTCTGATATGACAAAATATTTATTTTGTTTTAGAATTTGAGAACATGTCAATGATTTCAGATGGTGAAAATAAGGATTCTATGTTAACCCAGGAAAAGTCTTCTTTCGGTATATTGTTAGAACAATAATATGTTTATCGCATTTCTTACCCTATTACTGTTTGTATGTCTGTATGATACAATTTGAGAGCCTAAAAGTTAAAACGTTTATGTTGCCCATGACAACCGAGAATCTATACTGACGAGACTATTTTTCATCTGTAAGCACATGTATTACTCTGAAGATATCTTAACCCGAATACTAGTGAGCGTCAACAAGATATATCACCTACTCTATAAGTTGGTGTCAATCTTGTTTCACATTCCTTTTCAACATGTGTTCAGTATATTATAAATCTGAGCCCTCATATTTTAATATCGAGTCAAATATTATTTTTAAGGATTTGAAATATACAAAATATAAATCAACTGATAATAATAAAAAAAAAGTTGTGAATAGAAACAAAAAAATGTCATTAATGAAAGATGTAATCATTTGAACAAAAAGACATACGATGAAGTTTTCTAGGGAATCGTATCCGATAATCATTTGTCATACTATACCACACTTACAACGTGAAAAAGATCAAGTCATTTGTTAATGAAGTCACATTGCCAAACAGAAAATGTGTAACATAAATCGTTTTAACGTTGAAAACAATACTCCGCCCCACAGACATGTCACACAATAACGTGTTCTTCCCCATTACGATATCAGGTCTCGGGCGATTTTGTTGTAAAACACAAGTGTCGAGTATCGATAACGAATAGCCATCATTATTCATCTTGAATTACAGTCTGAAAAAAAATTGTTATATATATCAATACATATACTCAAAAATGTTGTAGTTGAACACGAGGCTCAGGTGTCATATACGATCATCCTCAATATGTTTCTCGGTAAAAATTTGAATTGTATATATTGTTTTTTTCATCATATCATCGAAATTAATAAGTTTCTTTACTTGAAGTTTAATTTCATTCTGATGAGGAGCGGTACGATAGAAAAGTTTCAAAAAATAAACAAACAAATGTGTGGATTTATATGGTGTTAAAGGTACTTATATTGAATACAAATAACTCCACCAAATATGAGTTGCAGCAATACCTTTATGGTCAGAATCATTCAGCTTTCTAAATAACTTAATAATGTCGTTCAAATTTCAAATTATATATCAATACATATATGTCAAAGTAAAATGTATGAAAACTATGTTGATATTGAAACAAGTGCTGGTATATAAGAATTGTCGTGACTACAAAGTGTAAGATGAAAGTAAAGTTGTGTAACTTAAGCACCTCAAACGACAGGAAAAAAAATATTATTGACACTGTTGCCTTTTCCAAGTACAAACAAATAGTACTGATACAATTAATGAGACAATCTTGAACATATAAAAATTATAAAAATAAAAATAACAAAAACTAAACCAAAGGAGGTTCAACACTAAGCTTCAGGCTTTGTTCATGATGAACGGGAAAAAGATAACTAAACAATTGATGAAGCACCAAAACCGCAATTTATTGTCAGACCATGGTTTACCGTCCACGCCTTCATAAAAGTGAGCTTATACCATACCAGTTTAGCTACAATTTTGCCTTGTACATTATTATTTTGTTTCTAACAAATCCTATATTACTATTTACTGTTGTTTGAAAAGGACGAACGAAAATTATAGGATTTTGTAATGGAATTCTGGATGCCCACGTGTTAATCAGACGCTCTACCAACTGAGCTTTAGACACTACTCATGAACTTAAACGGTTTACATGTGAATGAACGATTCCATGGATTGTAAGTTGTAATCTACTCTTAAGCACCAGACAGCTTAACGACTAATGACATCGTTCTGGTAATCACTTCTTGATAATCCCTTTGAGATGTAGTGTAAAGAAAGGTCGGGTTCTCTGACTGATCTCTTAAGCCAGAAAATCCTCCTTCCCTTATCCAATAAGAACACAGACGATTGCTCAAAACAGACTATTGTTGTAGGTAGAATGTATAATTTGTGGTAATTTGATCAACGAGACTTATAAGCAATGTTGCTAATTATATTCAATGCGCCTCGTCCACCCCACGAGTGCAAATAATCAAATCCTACGAATTCATTTCAGTTGGATAATGTATCCGAACACTGCTTAATCCCTATTAAGTTTAATAGACAAGACAATTCGTAAACCAAACATATACTTAAATCTTTAACTTTTTTCGTCAAATTGTATCTCAAAAGTTGTCTGCCTTGGATGGATGTAATTCGAAGAGAATATAACCAAGAATTTAAGTTGTAAAGAAGGCTGTTATTACTAAATGTCATATGTTAAGGAGTATAATTCAATATATTTTCATTGATATATATAAGAAAATATAATTTTAAAACGCATATATACATCACTATCATAATTTCGTCTTTATCAGACAAAAAGTCCAACATATTCCCTACCCGTCCTGAATGTAGATATAAACTGATGTTTATAGTAAGATACCACCACTAATACATGCATAATATCAGCCCTTCACTTAAAACCCCTTTGTATACAATAGTTCATTAAAGGTCATGTCAATCAAATACAACACATAACACACACCAATTTGCAGACAAAAAAGATCGTATATTTTGTATGTGCACCTTGCGTTTGGGAGTTAGCATTACAATTACAATGCATCATTTTAACAACTGAGCATTGGGCTATTCCACATTCTGGAACACTCAGTCTTAGCTTAACAGAGAACTGTCATGGCTTGCTGTCCTAAGATTTACTTCCTAGTTCGGGCTTTCCCTCAGAAATACACCTGAGTATGATTCCAAAAGGGCATTGCTTTCAAACAGTTTTGCAAAACACGTTTTCTTGCCCATACTGTATGTTGCCGATGTTATGTCACAACCCTTAAATGTATGGGAAAAGGCAACTGAGTGCATAGGTCTGTTCGAAAGTGACTCATCTAGCTTATTGATGTCATGAGCCCTCCAGCTTTGTCTGTTTGAAAGAATAACCCATTGTTCTTGATAGAAGCATGATTTAACAGTAGAAAAAAGATCTGTTTCCACAACAGCAGCGGCTGTTCTTGTATTTTGTGAGCACTAAACGCCTGCTTTCACGCTGGTAACAGCTGCATCTTCCCGAACCTGCATAATTTTTGGTTGAAATGAGGTTTAATATACACTGTTTGTTCTAAGCTTATGATAGAAAGTCTTTTCTTTTGTCATTTTACTTAGACATTTATATCTAGGTAGATGACAGTAGCTCTTCGTTCATGGCCATTGTCTTTAACACAACATGTTTAACTAGGTACGTAATTCTGTATTTTGAAATCAGTATACTCATCTGCAATGCATCGTACTTGTCACCCCTTTTCCAGGACAACAAATTGATTAAGAACCTACCATCAAGAACATATTGCTTACTGCATGGAATTGTCTCTGTGGTATTGTAATTTGTGTGATTCATGATTAACTGAGTAAGCTGAGATGTTCCTGATGTTCCTTAATAGACATATGGCTTCGAATATTTGAGCGGGATAAACACTCCATTCCATTTGGGTTGCTACCCTTCTTTTTTGTAAATGATTTTTAGATTTGTTCATTGGTGGTTTTAAGATTTGTTTAACCACTCTTAAGATTCCATTTATTGCTTGTTATATCCTTTAGTGTAATAATTCACAGCATTTGTGTAGAAAGCTATCTTCCAGTCAGACAAAGATTTTTTGGGGGAGGGGCTAATCCCATCAAGCAGCTAAAAGAGACCCTTGAAACAGAACTATGCATTCAGTATTTTTTTCATGACATAACACCAGCAATATACAGTATGGCCAAGAAAATAGGGTTGATCAGAGAACAAGTATGAACTTTAGTGATGCTGGCCTGTATAGGTTTGGCCGAAATTCCCGCACCCCTTGCCAATACGTTATTAATTTTTGAAATGGTAGCATATTTGGCACATGTAATAATTCACATCTCATATATAGTCTACCATTTACAGATTTAAAATATCTAGATTATTAGGGGCGTGGCGTAACTAAACATTAAAACGGATGGTACTGTTGTCAGGTTTCACAATGAAACAACGTTAATTCTTTGAACGGAATTTAATCAAATAATGTCCATGTTCGAAAAATACGACTGTTGGCATACATAGCAAGCAATGTATCTTTTTATATGAAACCGTGTACAGAACTGTAATAAATTTGTTCTTGTTAGAGAAACATAAAAATACATAGGGGTAATACCACAGCTATTTAAATAAAGAAAAAGTAACAGTACCCCCAATGCTTCGTTGTACCACGCCCTTAATAATCAAGATATTTGATTTCTTCAAACGGTATAATCTACAACATGAATTACATATTATGCATGCAAAATATGGTATCATTTCAACAAATACCATGGAATTTTCAAGGAGTGATAGGGACTTACGGCTACTGACGTTCAAGATATAACGTTGTTTCGTTGTAAAAACTGACACAGTACCCTCTATGTTTCGTTATGCCACACCCTTACTAATGAAGATATTTTATTCCTGTAAACGGTATAATAAACAAACGATATGAATTACTTAATATGCCAAATATGATATCGGTTCAACAACTAATAACGAATTGGCAAGGGGGGGGGGGCGGGACTTTTGGCCACCCTATACTAAATAATCAGCTGCTACCAATCATGACAGAACGTGAAATAGCCACAGGCTCGGTTCTTAAAATGATCCTGTATTATTGTAATACAAATTTCCAAGCGCAGGGTGCGCATACAAAATACATGTTATTTTTGTATGTCTGCATGTTGACTATACAAGGGTACAAATTGTGAAAACCCTCATAGCTTTAGTTCACTGTTTCTACTGCGTGATTGTATTAATCCAATGTACAATACTGTTGTGTGTTATGTGTTCTATATGATTGACATGACCTTTTATGACATATTGTATACAAAAAAAGATTCAAGTGAAGGGCTGATAATGTAATGTATAAGTGGTGGTATGCTTCTATTATCAATTTATTGTAGCTTGCTCATTATCAAACCGATAAAAAAAAATAACAAAATGACTTGATGACCTATCTTTCAGGGGCCATAACTCTATAATTCTACACAGAGATAATCAGAAACATATTCAGATTAGATCGATCTGATGCCATCTTATTATAATCATGAGTTTATATGTACATTCAGGACGGGTATAGTGGACTTTTTGTCTGATAATGAATAAATTGTAATAGTGATGTATATATTTTCGAAAAAAATGCGTTTTAAAGTTGTATTTTTTAATATAGTTCAATCAAAAAATATTCAATTATCCTCTTTCACACAAACACGAATAAGAAAAACAGTACTTTGATAACTATGTCATGAATGTTTGATCAAACGGTCAATGTTCTTGTGTTAGCCAAAAAATGCACTTGATGACCCATATTTCAAGGACCATAACTCATAAAATAATACTTTTAGAATTCTGAAACCTTTTCAGACCACAACAGCTACATTTTTATCTTACTAAAAACATAAGCGTATACCCCCTCCCTGGTATAAGATGGCGTTAATACACATTTTGAATGATAACAACTAAAACAATAGTGGTGTATATGCTTCCGAGAAAAACCTGTTTTACGGTTATATTTTCCTATATATTTCAATCAAAATTATTTCTTACAGCGACTATAACTCGAGAATTAATCATCACATTGTTATGAATTTGTACGTTATGGAGCATATTTTTGGTACAACCACAAACAATGGGGAAAAATGCACTAGATGACCTTTAAGGGGCAAAAACTCATAGAAAAAGTAGTAGATTATTGGTAGACTTTTTTGGTTACTTAGTACACCCCATATAACCAAATTCCACCATAAAACAATTTCTTGCATTTTTTTCAGGGTCAAACCGTATATGCACTAGACTACAGCTCATATTGCAACCGGGGTTTGATTAGCTCCCTCTAGTCATGACTGCGATATATAGAAAGAAGGGGGAGTAAGCGGATACGGTATAATAAAAACGTCGACGCTGCAAATAGGCTTTAGTTGTCAGGATTTATCAGATCACACGAGTCATTGACAGGCGAGTGTCTATCAGGTTAAACATTCTAGGTCAAGGCCATGTGTGGTGTATTTTTCTCGCGGTCGATGAAGTTTTTGATTGTATTTTGGGACACAGGAAAAATAATAACATTGAGGCAGACAGTCTAAGAAATGTGCAGCAACGTTGAGCAAAAACATTACCGGCCGGATGATGAAAAGGAATGAATATCATTAAAACAAAGAAATTAATTTTTGCTGATGCTGTTTTAAATAAAAGATACATATACAGCATTTGCCCGAAAGGAACTTTCAAACTGTGTTGTTACGATGTTGACAATGTTAGTCGAAATACAATTGTTTTTTGTGTTGAGATATTATGATAATTGAATCATTTCGATGATTTAGAAAGAACTTTGCAAGTTGAAAAAACCGAGTTCGAAAATTGAAGGTATTGTGAAGTGAAATAATAAGTGTGTTTAAAAGGCTTCTCTTATTTTAGATCTTTTAAAACATGTATATTATAGCTATTAGGACTGTTTTATTATGTTCAAATCAAGTATAAACAGCTTTACATTTTGGTTCACTAAAATCAATTTGATCTTTGAAAAAAACACAAAGTAGATGACACAGATTTAAGCTTTGAAAGTCATAAGAATATTTAACTTGTTTAGAAACTGGGAAATTACGTCTTGACCATTTTAGCACAGACTGTTTCATAATGAACTTATTTATTTTAGTTTTTAAAATAAAGGAAAAATGTATGTTTTGTGAACTCGCAAACCGCTACAGATTACAAGTCCACATGGAGCTTAAAAATGACAGAATGACATAATCACTTTATTTTCTTCATTGAGAGAGCCTTGAAACGTCAAAAGACCTATTTCCCATTTTAAACATGAATAGTGTGAAAACAACCAGTAGGAAATACCAGTAGTTAATGTCACTTCAGTGTCAACGATGAATCGTTTTTTCCTGTAATGCCGTACGTCAAAGTCGTTCTTTGTATCGTTTGATAACAAAAGATTATAGGGAGTATCGGAAGTTTGTGTTTCGTTTTATTCTTTTGGTAGAACACTCCTTGTTTAATGAACTGAGACAATTATTTTTGTTGGCTGAATTTGATCTCTTTCCTGTCGCTTTTGACTATTATTATAAGATCAAATTGCAATTAGAAGGAGCATAGCAACCGTAGCGACGAAATGAGACCCGAAGTTCTAGTTCGTTATATAAACGAATAATAAATTGTCACATTAATGAACCGAAGAAATCGAACTGACCGTATCTTTAAACATGGCGTGATCACATTTTGAAGCATAATATTGTATATAACGATATAAGAAAAGTTTTAATATTAAATCTGCTATTACTTCTATGCGATCACTTACGAATCAGAACTTGAGTAATTAAAAGACAACACGAATTGTCCACGGTCAAGAACTATTTTCAGAACTGCGCCTTGGTGAAATGATCGTCCTCACAAAAGTGACTCATCAACACGAAATAACCCAAAAAAATATTTGAACTGACTGCAATTACTTTTAAATAAAGAAATCCCACCAATAACAAAAGTAGCTGTATGTGTATAATTTCAATGTATAATAACATACTCAGATTACGAGAGATCTGGCTATTGACGAACAATTATATTTTTGAAAGCGGTTTATGATCATCATCGATCACGAAATAGCAGAGGGTTATACGCGTAATTACAATTATGTCATATGAAGTATGTATGTGTGTTTAATCAAAATTATATGCGGTACATCACAAATAACATAAAGTTCTTCAATGATAAATATGAGATGGTTCACCTCCATAGGAAACTATTAAATGCCTGTAGTATGAAATTAGTCGTCCCCTAAAATGTTGATAGGGCACAATATTTACGAAATCACAAAAAGATAAAATCAGCTACCAGGCCCATAAGTGTGTATGACTTAATACAGTAAAAAAACGTCTTGCTAGATGGTTCACCTATGCTTCTGCGTCTATGTAAGGGTTTGCTTAATTTTTAACTTTGGAAATACAAACTTTGAAAATAAAATAAAACATTCATGAAAAAACCCATTAAATCACACCAGAACATGATTTTTTCGTCTTAAAATCAGACTCAGACAAGATCGACCACCTCTTGCTGTTGCCATCTTGTCTCTTCTGACATTGTTCACTTTCCTATGGACCAATTGATTGCTAAGAACCAAATAGATCACCCGCTAAAAAGTTAAAGGGCAGAATATTTAAGAAACTGAAAAAAAAATGAGTAGCACAGAAAAATGTGTTTAAACCGGGTTTATGCTCCACAATTTTGAAAAACAGTTGAATAGCGCTGTTTGAAGGATTCTGAAAGAAAGACCTTTGTTTCCCTTATAATGCCTCAATTTTGATAGGTGTCTCTATGGCCACCTTGATTGGAGACTGAAATGCATGCGTTCACTAAAAGGACATTTAAATACAATTTTTTTTAAATGAACTACATATGACTTCAAATGATGCAAACTACGTCTTTACATAAATGAGACAAAGGGCGTTCCTAAATGTGTTAGAGGGGGAGCAAAATGTTTGGAGAACACTATATATGAGACAGTAAGCCTTTATCTGAGTTAACTATACAAATAATGCATCTGGTACCTAGATGCTGATTCTTTTTCCAAGCAATGAAGAAATAACTCTTTATTGTTTTAAAAAAATGCATGTTCTTAGACAGTCTTTGAATAAATAAGAGTAGATGCATGGATTTATGTATGTAGTAAATGCAATCTGGGCAATGTCTAGATATTTTCTTGTTTTAAAATATACAGTAAATATTTTGAAAAATGTTTTATTTCAAATCAGTTATTCTACAAATAAACCTTAAATTCAGACTTCTACCTCTTAATCTGCCCAAACTTCTTGATTTTTCACACTAACAAAAACTTGGAGGTTGTAGGCAACCCAGCCCCCGGACTAGTTAGCCGATGCCAGTAAGTCAATGTGCTATACATTCAGATGAATTTATATGAGTCTAAACATAATCAATTGATCTCAATACCGCTCAAAAGAGTAATGATTGCTACGACAACTCTTTTTATCTCTGACATATTGTTAAAACGTTTTTTTGCGATGCAGCTTACACAGCTAATATTGTAACCGTTAATTGATTATCTTCCTTTCGTTATAGCTATGATCTAAATATTTAATTTGGTGTAAGCGGAGACGATATAATAAAAACTGTTGACGCTGCAAACAGGCTTCTAGTTGACAAGACATATTGGATCACATGAGTGTCTGTCTGATTTTGGAACGGCGCAATTTATAGGTAAGGGCTATGCGTGGAGTATATTTCGCAGCTATTGATCGATGAAGCCTTCGATTGTGTCTTTTTGTTTTTTACTGCAAATGGAAACAGTAATGAATTTGATTTAAACTCAATATTAAGAATTATTTGTCTCGACATATTTTGAATAACGCTATCGAGGCATTTTCAATTAGCTATGCATTCCTTGCACTTAATATTTTTCTTGCACGATGTCTGATGAACAACGCAATTCCTAGTGTCAACAAAGCAAACGTATTAAACGCAAATCTTTCCCTTCTGACATCCGTCTGTATGGATGTTGAATAAAGACAAGGTGTAAACCCTTGATACCTTAATGTTAAGCAATGCTCAATCAGGAAAAACACACATGAATCTCAAATTGCCATGGCAACACCAAACTAAATCTTGGAACGTTCTCTGCCAACATATGTAGTTTATGTATTTGGGTGGAGTGAAATGAGCAAAAATCAGATCAGTTATTGTTGGGTTAATATCTTTTTCTAATTTATTTTGAATTCATCCAGGATTACGAGATTATCTCCAAATAATCAATCGAAGTTTAATATATTATGTCCACATTTGTGAGGTTTTTGAATCAGGCTTACAAAACGGAATAACACATAATTGTAATGTCATCAGATTACCATGATTGTTGTCAAATACCCTTTGAATTTAGCACCCAAAAAATAATTTGTTCAACCCGCGTTGAGATTATACAACTTATCGATGCCAAAACCGCAATAGAAACTAAAATATTGGAATTGTTCAACGCCTTTTAAAGATAAGTAGCAGAAAGTTATCAATATTTGAGAAAGGCACATAATTAACACTGTTGTAAGAGTTTACAACTTAGCTGTGTCTTTAGTATCTTCATTGCGGAAATACCAAGTATTCCCTACTATTGTTTGCACAAAACTTTAGTTTTTTATACCCTTAAAAGATGTCAGTCAAGATTTACTATATTATAGAAAACTCGGTCTTAGTTAGATCTAACAGTCGATATGGAATTACAAAAGTGTATTTTTTTTAGAAAAAGTTCACTTTGATATCACAGAAACAGCATGCTTTAGTATTTTTTTCATAATTTGTATTATTCTTTTCATATTAGCGTTT
>JAUUEB010474892.1:0-11410 GCA_032362205.1 Clione limacina | reverse complement strand
ACATTGTATTCCATAACAAGCTGATGGGAGATTATCAAGCCTATCAGATAGTTTTTAAGTCACATAATTGTTAAGGTCATATATAATATTATTTTATTTTCACTTTTGCAGTGGGTTCTCCTGATTTGCCCGACTTTGTCTGTATGTTTTTATGTCTGGTAGTCTGTGTCTGTCCGCATGTCTCGCAGATGCGAATTATATTTCAAGAAATCGATGCATTCTCCGCGATTATTTTGAATCTGGTTTATTTCAATTTGTCTGATATTTTTTATTTCAAATCTCATTTAAAAAGTTGTGAAGGGCAAAGAGTGCAATTTAGTTAATGCTACAGACGCTTTTGACATTTTAGGACTAAATTTGAAACTCCAAACGAGAGTTACATAAAGCTTTATGACTGAGAATAAATTGTCTGTTGTTTGACATTTCAAATCTCATTTGTAAAGGTCGAAGAGTGCAGTTTATTCAACATCACAGACACTTTTGTCATTTTAAGATCATTGACTTGCTTGTAGAATGCGATAAATCATAAGTTAAACACAATAAAATCTTTTACTCACCTCGGAGCTATTTATCACCAACATAAGGAGGTTAGCAACCATCTAACGAATGAGATGTAAGTTATGATTGTGATAATGTGTCTGGGGCAAGCAACCCAATCTCATCTTTTCGTCTCATCTATAATATCTGTATCCAGACTTGCACTTTAGCTAGAAATTTAGCTTGATTACATATTCTGAAATGTCGGCATATATGAGACTGGTTGGTAAACATGCATCCACCCAATCGAAATGAAACCCCGAGAACTTTAACAAATTACTAATGCGAAATCATATAAAAAGACACAATATCAATAGTTTTTACTCTTATGGTTAGAACCTTTTAGAAATTACTGTATGGAATAATGTTTTTTGTCTGTGTTAATAAATGAAGAAAGAATCACAATTACACTTATTATAGCAGCTTTAACGATAAACTATCTCAGTGTGAAATTCAATAAAAGTAATGCAGTACAAGTAAATCCTATGGCACGAGTAGGTTCACGCGTCGGACCGTAGATGGAAATCTACATAATGCGTATAACTAAGATAAGAAATAATTGAACTTGATATGACTATTCTCAGCTCATTAAAAGCTTGAATATAGAATAACCTACAACTACACTGTTCGTCCCTTCGCCCAACAAGGTGTAAAATTGAGTACACACAAAGCAATCACTGGTATTATACACATTGGTTACATAATCAAAATGCTCTAAGCTAGTTTAGGATTTAATAGGAGAAAATCAGATCTATATTCGGGTGGGTCAGTAGTGTAGTGGTTTTAGTGACTCGGACTGGGAGTTACCTTTAGGTTAATACCTTGCGGTCCAAGGTTCAAAACTCGACTTGTACAACTTTTACTATTATGGTCTATAGCAATACTAATGCCACCTTATAGGCAGAAATACGTTTGAATAATTTAATTTAATTTTCTTGTTACTACAATTTCATTGTCATGATGCTTCATAGTTAATATATTCTTATAATTATAAAACACACAAATAATAAGCAATTTAAAAACGATCTATCAATTGCACTTGATAGATTTTTTTTTAGTTGCTTCAGTCCAATGGTTTTAGATAGGAAAAGGTATAGATAAGAAAAGGAACACATTTAATATTTCTTTTTCATAAACCAATTAACACAAAAATGCGTGGACGGAAAACGCAACCACGACGAAGCAATTTTTATAATGTAAAACCAAAGAGGTTAATTTCAATGAATGTATTGAAACTTCTGTTCGCTTGCATCAGTGTTCGACGGGAAAGAAAGCTCGCTCGGTAATATGGCGCCTTGATAGAAAGTGACATTGGAACATATTAGAAAATACTTTAAATTATCTTACTCTGTCAATTGTTAACAGATATTGTTGGAATTAAATAGGGGTCTTCATCGTGTTGATTAACAACATCGTAACACATTTAACGCATACGATTCACACATAAATTTTGAGTTGGACGAGTATTTTGAAATTTGATGATACTATGAAAAATGGCCATAATATTCTTTATTTTTATAGCTTAAGATTTACACATTAATGTTGCCTCGCAATTTGAGAAAACTCGAGACAACTTGAGACTTCTCAATACTCGAGTGGCTATTTTTATTCCCTTACGTTGAGTGGACTTGACATTTGGCCGAGGAATAGGGCTTGACTTAAGCAATTGCAAGTCTAATCATAATCGAGATCGTCCAGTCGCTAGTTACATATCGACTAATCACACGGAAGACTGGGAATCAATTGGGCGGACATTTCTGAAAAGCCGCCTGCAAAAAAGTATTCAGCTAATCTGTTATCGATTTGTCGGTATAAAGTAGGATTTTGAGTCTAGATTTAAGACGATCTTGTTTATAGGAAACATTAGACGTTGAACAAGATTTTATGAGTGTTTTGATCTTGTTTCATCTCTTTTTCTTCCTTTTCTTTGAATTGAATGACTCAGTACCGAGTATAGTTTGATTTCATTGTACTTAGCTCTGTGTAATTCTATCGTTCGTTTCTGATTCAATAATATCCTTATGTGAATAGTGAGTTTCTATGATGGACTTTTAATAAAAAAATAGAAATGTAAAGTATGGCATGGTAATTTTCAATTGTATGATATAACTCACGGACACTTTGATTCAAAAACACTGTTTAAGAGTCAAAATTTGACCTAAATTAACAAAACTTTGACTTTCTGTTATGTTCATCTTTTTTCTAAACAAATGTTATTCACATAAGCTGGCTAAGTAAAAGCTTTTTTTCTGGATGTGGAAATGTGGGTTGATGTTGAAAAATGCAAGGAAAATTCAAGGTTAGCTAAACAATTTGCGAACAAATTTGATATTTTATGTCCATTTAATAAACCATGCACAAAAAGGACCCTGTTATAATTTCGTCTTTTATGAGAATTTTGTTTGGGTTTTTGCAACAGTACTGTGTCGTAAGTTCGTAAACTTTCACCGTTTAAGATTCCAGTGCCACGAATGAATTTGATACATATTCCGAATTACGGTAGCAAAAAGATGTCGTCTAACCCCGGATATGTAATATGTAAACTACAGCATTTGATCTCTACTCCAGATCGAACCTTACACTGCTTTTGCTCACGTTAAGATGACATGCTATTTTCTATACCCTTCCGATATAATATACACCTATGTGCGTATACTTTCATTGTTTCAATCACATTTGTTTTATTTTTTAAAGAATTAAAAACAGGGTCTTTGGGATTTTTCAAAATGTTTTTTGGAAGCTCCTTAAAGTAACAAGTGTCTTTATATATGAATTTGTATGTTGTTTTGCAATTTAAATTTCAGGGAAACGTCTATCAAATGCAGATCTTGACATAGTTACGGATTAACGTTACCGCATTCCAACGTCATTTGCCAAGTGAACGCGATACTTTCTGTCTCTCTGTTCTGTCTCTCTGTTCTGTCTCTCTGTTATGTTTCTCTGTTCTGTCTCTCTGTTCTGTCTCTCTGTTCTGTCTCTCTGTTCTGTCTCTCTGTTCTGTCTCTCTGTTCTGTTTCTCTGTTCTGTTTCTCTGTTCTGTCTCTCTGTTCTGTCTCTCTGTTCTGTCTCTCTGTTCTGTCTCCCTGTTCTGTCTCTATGTTCTGTCTCTCTGTTCTGTCTCTCTTTTCTGTCTCTATTTTCTGTCTCTCTGTTCTGTCTCTCTATTCAGTCTCTCTGTCCGCCTGTCTCTATGTCCGCATGTCTCTATGTTCACCTGCCTCTATATGTGCCTGCCACTACAAACGACTTTGTCTGCATGTTTTTCTGTCTGGTAGTCTGTCTCTGTCCGCATGTCTCTCTTTGCATGATATAAGCATCAGAAAGTCTATATTTATATTTCGAGAAATTGCTGCATTCTGCCACTACAAACGACTTTGTCTGCATGGTTTTATGTCTGGTAGTCTATCTCTGTCCGCATGTCTCTCTTTGCATGATAAAAAGCATCAAAAAGTCTATATTTATTTTTCGAGAATTCTCCGGAATTATCTTTTGAATCTGGTTTATCTCAATTTGTCTGATATTTCAAATCTCATTTAAAACTGGAGTGCAATTTATTTACTGCTACAGACGCTTTTGACATTTTAAATTTGAAACTTCAAACGACAGTTACATACAGTTTTATGACTGAGAATAAATTGTGTTTTGTTTGACATTTCAAATCTCATTGCAAAGGTTGACGGGTTTTTTACTCAACTTCACAGACACGTTTGCCATTTTAAGACCATTGGCTTGCTTTTACAATGCGATTAATCGTAAGTAAATCACGACAAACCCTATTGCTTACCTCGGAGCTATTTATCACTAACATTATGAGGTAGGCAATCATCTTACTAATGAAACGCAAGTTATAGTCGTGATAATGTGTCTGGGGTGACTAAACCAATCTCATCTTTCCATCTCGTCGATAAGTTTCACATAAATACTGTATCTAACCTTGCACAGAGTAATCCTTCAGCTACAATTTTAGCTTGAGTACATATTCTGAAATGTTGATATGGCGAGATAGGTGGGTAAAAATCCATCCCCTATCGAATTGAAACCCGGAATACTTTAACAAATAACTGTATGAAATTATGTTTTCTGGGTGTAAATATGTAAAGAAAGTACCACAATTACATTAATTATAGCTGCTTTAACGATAAATTATCTTAGTGTGAAATTTAATTAAAGTAATACAGTACAAGTCATTTCTCCTTCATGTGTATGTTCGCACATTGGATCCTAAATGGGAATCTACTCATTGCGTATAATTTACGCTAGGAAATAACTGCAATCGGATAATTGCACTTGATATGAGTTTTCGCAGCTCATTAAAAGCTTGAAAATAAAATAACCTACAACTGCATTCTTCGTCTGCTCGCACGAACTAGGTGGAAACTTGAGTATATACTAATTACTGGTATTATATGAATTGGTAACATAATTACAAGTCACTTAGCAGAGTAAGGATTGAAAAGAGGGTGTTCAGATATAAATACAGGTGAGCCGGTGGTGTTATGGTGTGTGTGTGTCGGACTCGGAGCTACCTTGAGGCTAACACTTTGAGGTCCAAGGTTCGAATCTCAACTAGTGCAAAATTTACTATCCTAGTTCTATAGCCATACTGATACAGCTTTATATGCAGAAATACGGAAATGTATATAGATTATCTGTTTTCCTTCCCTAAAATTCATTTTTATTTTCTGTAACTAGATATGCATTATCAATTTTCCCCATCTGTAAATATAACACAAATGAAGTTAAATAATAATAATAATGATCTCTGATAAATTCACAGAATAATGTTTAAACCGAATTATTGTTAATGCAATGTCTTTATCAACTCAGTTTTAGAGATTATAACATATCAAACCTGTGTCATGTTGATCAATACGCAGTTTACTATAACTTGTTTCCCATTGGTCTTCCTCAGGGTGACGAAGGTGGTCCAATCTTGTGTGCATCCGGCAGTAACTGGGTGGTACGTGGACTACTGCCCTTCAACTTCTGTAACACGAGTAACTTCAATATGTGGGCATCTGATGTCAGTCTATCTATAGATTGGATTCTTAACATGATAAAATCTGGCTAATGATTGTGTTCAAGAATTGCAAATCTGCGAGCTTCTTCAAAAAAAAGATATCGACTGGTTCGGCATGATACCGATGAATGTGAACACTTTTCATTGGCATGTTTAGAGAGTAAAAATTGAGTATGAATTAAACAAATGAATCTAGACACCAAAAGCTGTAGGTTCAAATGGAAATTTAATTTGGGTTAACAATGATGGTATAAAAAAGGAAAAACGTGATCGACTAAAATATTAGACGTAAGTGATCTGAAGATGTAACCGACAATCAGTGTACAATTTATTGGATCTTATAAAATAACTTGATCTCTATTACAAAGTAAATGATTTGAATTAATCAATAAACTTTAATTTAATGGATTTCTTTGAACACGAACTAACATAATGATTATTTTCTGCGTTCATTATGAACAAATCGCTTTGACAGACGATTAAGGAGAGAGATCACTAGATAAACAATATCAAATAGTATCAACAAAGAAATAATTACATAAATCTAATATTAACTTTTAGAAAAAGTGATGATAAATGTGCCTGGTTATATTGATTAATAGTTCGAGGATATCATCAAGAAATCATGACGACATAATAAGTTTGATATTCTATTAACAAATCAAAAGAAGTTCCCTTTCATACGAAAAAGAGAAAGAGATTGTTCAAATAACGGGAATGTAACAAGGTCCGAAACTTGTTATACTTATTTTTGGAACTGGCTGTAGTTATGGCTTTTTATTTGTCATGTCTAGATCTTTCGTTTGTGAAGCAACTTACTGATCATTACTAGAAACAAATCTTATATACTGGCAGATTGAATACAGAAAGACGTTTTATGTTCATACTCGCTGTTTTCATTATTTCTTTTATTTAAAGTATGTTTATCTTGTAGTTTATTACCTTCTTGTCTATATATAAGATATTTTTTATTAGATAGAAATAGATTAACATTTTTATGTCAAAATCTGAAACATTGACTTCAAGTTTATTTTTTGTTCTCCTTATTATATGAAGACATTCAGCTTGTCGTCAATTTTGATGAATCTACAGTAACTAATAAATTGTTTTGATAGTTTCCCAACTGTTACTCTAGTGTCTCAATAACAGTTACAAGTCCTGAAGCCGGATAGTCGCCACTGTTTGATGAAGGGAAGCACATAAATGTATGGCGACCGCAATGCCAGTTGTTCGAGCCTTTGCGTAGACATAAGTTATTAACGAGTAGTGTACACAGACAGGCAAACGAGCAGCGTCACATACTCTACACGATAATAATAATAATTTTTGAAATTATGTTCACCCTATGTCCCACTTGGCGCTGCACAACGGTGACTAGCAATAACTAAAAATTACACAGGTGACGGTCAGTAAGTCACGCTGTTTCCTCTCCCGCCTTTGAACTCTTTATCATCAGTCTCAAAAGATTGTCACTGTCTTCCTTCTTCTCTCTGTCTGGTTCATAATATGCATTCTTGAGCATACTAAGATAATGGGTAAACTTCCCCTTCTTTCTTAGTGGCTATTATATTATAAGTATTTATTAGTTTTTTAATATGTTATCACAGCGTTTAAAATGAATTTAAAATTAGCTAATATGCTTATTTTCCTGTTGCATCTTATGTCATAGACGTCTCATTTTCTATGCATAAGAAATCACATATATATTTTTTATTGAAATAGATAATTTGAAGCATGATTTTCATTATCAATGAAGATTAAGTATCTTAAAAGTCTCACGAAAATAAATCCCCATATAAATAGAAAAAAATATTAAATATGGTGGACCGTAGATTTCTTTCAAAGCTGTGATATTCTTAACACAAGCCTTGATTAATAGCGAAGATAAATGGCCTGCGAAGAAAAGGTTGTCTAAACAGACAATTATCTAAAAGTAGGAAAGCATTTCGAAGATGAGCATTTTTTTTGCAAAAGTGGAAAGATACTTCTTAACTACATGGATTTGCCAAAATATCTGCACTAAACTCACTTATCATTTAATATATCGTTGGCAAAACATAAATCAATCCCTACGTTAAATATGGTGGAGCGTATGGAATTTTTAACGTTGTGTTCTTGATTACTTCTGCTACATATATCTCTCACACAAACCTTATTTAAGTCATCTTGAAAGCCAAGTAAGGTTCCCTAGAATAAAAAACTTGTCTAAAAATTCGAATCTAAAATTAAGGGCAGGAGAATTTAGAAGATTCGATAACATTTATGCAAACATTAAAAGACACTTCAAACTCAAAATATATGCATTTAACTGACATTTCAGTGTGTCTTAGGTCGAGGCTTTGAAGCAATTCTACAGGATACACCATATTTCGTAAAAAACGGAAAATAACCAAACGAAATTATGAATTTAAAAAATCATTTTGGTAAACTTTGGAGGAAAAAAAATTGTTCTTCAGTGTTAAATGTTGCAAGTTGCATTGCAATAATACATAGATGTGTTCTCACTTTTCATAAGGCTCAGGTTAGAACAGTGGTAACGCGCCTGACTCAAATACCGGAGGTGCCGGAGGGCGTGGGTTCATAGCTTTGTTATGGCAAAACAATTTTAAATTCCCAAAACCAAAATCTTCAAATTTTCTTTGCTACTGAAGACCGAATAAGGATAGATATATAGATAGTGGTACACGGTGAGTTGTTAAAAACCATGCTCTAAATAGCGTAGCTAAAAAATCAATGCACAAAACGGGACCTCACGGGACATTAGATTTATCCTTCGGGGAGGGGGGGGATATTCATATTTTAAGAAGTTGGTCAATGTTTCCATTACAAGGGGGAAATATCTACTTTGATCACAAAAGAACTCTATATCTCACACTTATAACTGAAAGAACAGTTATTGCTTATCAATATGATAACCTTACGAGTCAACTAAGCTTATTATATTTACATTTACAGTTATTTCAGGGGCCTGGAAGTAGAAGGTTAAAAACGCAGCACCCGAGGCAGAGCAATCTTACAAAAACAGTTGCTGTCTACAATCTGGTACCCATTTACACTTAAGTAGAGTGATGAAAAGTGTTGACTTTCTTTCCCAAATGAAAATTCAGTCTCTGGTGGGATCCAAACCTTTCGCTCCGTCCGTAATCAACAGCTTACTTTAAGGTTATGACACTATTCAAGTTCATATTTAGTCATTTTAAGCCATGAAGTCGATTTCCAGTTTCCTTAAAGTTAAAGTGTGTCCATTAACTCTTACCGGTATTTGTTGATGAAAATGTGAAATGGGACTTGATACCCAGTGCCCACGCGACAGCGACTTTTTCTCTCTAATACATGTACGCTGAGATGTTAAACTGTCCAACACAAAGAAGGATATTTCTCTAGACTAACTTATAATAAAGTTACGAAGCTTAAAAGTCAAAATTCGGTAAATAAAAAGATAAGACGCTGGTGCCAATTATGATAAAAACTGTTATCTTTGTTTCAGAATAATCCAATACCAATTATTTAGATTTTGCAAGTCAGTGTGATGTTGTGTAATCAAGATCAGATATTATAATTACTTTATTATTCCATGTTTAAGTCCAGTACTAATGACACAAATTTATTGATAGTGATAACCATAGCTAGTTACTTTTTGTCATAATATGTCGTGGCTGAGTTTGATTCTAGACATTTTTTTTACATGTGTCGTTCAAATTGTATCCAATGACATGAGTTAGAAATTTGTCTAAGGCGCAAGTCTAACCATGAAACTTGATGACATGAGAGAACTGTAAATACCTTTGATAATAACACACAAATCTCTCATTGAAAGTTCTAAAAAAAGTAAAGAAATTAAAAAACTAGCGTTATGGTTCAGTGAAGAAGTCACATAGCTGTCAATTGTGCTCGGAACATCAAGAAATCTTTTTATTAGCGTTTCATCCATGCAATAACACAATAGTATCGTTCTATTTTTAAAAATATCCATAAGTTCTTGCAAACTTGAATTCGTCTTCTTTCCATCTATTTTTTTTAACAAACAAAGGACAATATAGTATCTTTGTAATCTACATACATCTACTACTTCATTCTTTTAGATACTTTCATGATATCTTAGAAACCGGTACACCATTTGATTTAAACCAACCGTCAGAGAAGACGCTGATCTCTTCCCCAACACAGACCATCTCTTCTCGACCAAGTCCTAAGCCTCTCCTCTCGTATCTCACCGCCAATACCTTAACTCGGACATTTGTTGGCTTTTGCTAAACACCAAGAGCAACTGCTCGTGGTTTCCAGGCACTGACTAAACAGGCATCAAGAAAGCCATCCTGTTTGAAGGCAACGACGCCTTTCAGGTAGTTGTTAGCTGCATCGATGTACCAGACTCTGCTTTGCCGACTCACGCCTGTTTTTAATAAACTCTCGTGTTATGTGACTTTCACAAAGAAGTTGATCCAGTAAAGCTGCATGGTGGTCTGAGATAACTTTGCTGAGAAGGCCCTCTAACTTGAGCTCGCTCTGAATGCTACCTAAAGCAATACAACTGTCTCTTTGTTTTCTCTTCTAGGGAGTCAAGTCTCTTCACAAGGTCATCCTTTGGAATAATTTGATCAGTACATTCTATTTGTTCTGCTTAGGATGTTGTCAACGTCTTCAGATATGACTTACGTTCATCTTTTGGCATTGAATTGTCTAGTAAGTCTTTAAGCATTTGATTAACGGAGCTTTCAATATTCCTGGTGCCTTTATCAAAACTTTCTACAGCTTTTGTCGTCTGCCGCATCTCCAGTTTCAACTCTAACATTGGCGTCAACAAAGATTCTTTGGCATCTTTCCATTTGCGAAAGCACTTGTGAGTTATGGCTTTTACATATGTCACAAATACCACTGATCTCCTTTCTGATCACAGCTTGTGTTTCTTCTGAGCTTTGTCTCAATGTTTCTTAAATCTCTTCCAGCAAGGAGGAAGATGTTGAATTACCAGACTTTGTTTTCGGGTATGTGTGGTGATCAACCTTAGAGGGGCCAGTCTGATCTCCAGAAGATGGACAAGCCCCTGAAGCCAAGAGTCCTTCATTAGTTTTACGTCTGCCTCGACATTACACATCCTCTGGCCTTGAAGTTCAACTTTTCCCATAAACGTTTGAAGTGCGTCATCCTGCTTTAGGTTTTAGGCTTGAATCTTTTGCAGAATATAATCTGGATTGAAATTTAAATAAGTCTCGAACAACCTGGGAGATTTCACCAAAAAGTACAAAGAATCAAACATTTTTGCACATTTTCTCTTTTTTTTGAATTTGTCAGGAATGTTATAGACTGGAAGTCACAATGCCAATATTTTGTTTCTATTTTAATTATATAACATACTAGTAGCTTAGTACCCTGTTTTACCCGGGAATGATACACGCTGACTTTTTTACAACCATGTAGACCTCTCTCTTTCACCCCAATTTTACGCAAATATGCCCCCACCCCGCTTTAAAAAATCCAAGTTTTGAACCAACCTGTATCACAACCTTTGTCACAAAACTATGTATCAGCTTTTGATTACATTTGAGACGGAAATAGAACTTTGCATATACTGAACGTGCAAATTAATCATTTCCGGAAGATGGTTCATGTTTGTTCATGATTAATGGCAGTTATGTTACAGAGAAAACATAGTTTAACTAAAAAGCTCATAACTTTTCTTACAGTTGACCGATTTCCACCAAAAGCTGAACTACACATCTGGTAATATACACCAACATTTTGCAATAGTTTCAAGTCGATGTGGCTGTTATCACATTGCATACAAATACACACATTTTCTTAATGGTGCGTATTTTACAGAGGAAATATAGTAAAACTAAAAAGCCAATAAAT